>PVJL010006064.1:0-98046 GCA_004026885.1 Lyroderma lyra
TGTGTGGTGTGTGTGTGTGTGTGTGTGTGTGTGTGTGTGTGGTGTGTTTAACTAGCTGATGCAATTATGAAGGCTGGGGAATCCGCATCAGACGAGCAGATGGTGCAAATTCCAGTCCTAGTCTGAGTGCTGGGGCAGGAGAAGCAGATCAGTGCTCCAGCTCAAAGGCAGTTTGGCAGAGAGAAAGAATTTGTTTTAACTCAGCCTTGTAGTCTGTGCAGGCCTTCAATGGATTGGGTGAGCCTCACCTACACTGGGAAGAAAACCCTACTTTACTCAGTCCACCAATTTAAATGTTCATCTCATCCAGAAACACCATCACAGACACACCCAGAAATAAGGTTTAGCCAAGTGTCTGGGCACTGGTGACCCAATGGCCCAGTCAAGATGACATATAAACAGGCTGACCAGATGGACAGAAAACAACAGTACTGTCATATTTCAAATGGTACATCTGGTCAGCCTAGTCTCACTGGGCTAAATTCAAGGTGTCAGTAGGCTGACCAAGTACGTACCATTCGAAATGGGGCAGTACCATTGTTTTCTGTCCTGTTAAAAACAGGATGTCTGGTCAGCCTCCATATAAAATTAACCACCCAGGTAGTTAGGAGTGGAAGAGTTGGAGTTTAATTAAAATCTGTTCCTATCATTTGCTTCTGGCTTACTTCTTTCACAGTTACTCCATTGTTTTTTGTTTGTCAGACACAGAGATTCCCGTTCCAGCCATCTCATTCTCCTTGTACTGGTTCTAGACTTCCCAGCAAGTGATTTCTTAGACTTGCCTTCAAAGCTCTATTTGATTTCAAAAGCAGCTCAGTTTTATTTGTGCTAAGACTGTCTCCATTGGAGTTGAGAATCAACTGTAAACATATTTTTGGCCCAAGCTTTGACAATCACCATCCAATGACTTATGAAACAGCCTTCTGTTTAAGATACAATGTTAGGTACTATGTAAAATTGTCAAAAAGGGAGCGAGGGAGGGAGAGACAGAGAGAAAGAAATGAGATGAGGAAAAGAGATAAGACCAAAGTTAGTTCGTTATTTCCTCACAGAACACATATTTTAAAGATTAGAGAGCAATTCAGAAGGTCTCATACTTGATGAACACAAGTTCCAGAAAGCAGACAAAAGAAAAAAGGAAAAGGAAAACAAAAACAAACAAATAAAAAACAAAAACAAAAACAAATGTGTTTCTGACCTGGAGATACTTACTGGCTTGTTTGCAAGGAAGTTAGTTATTTACCAAAATAACAATAGTTCAAAGTTAACAGGGATTTTAAAAGTTAAGTCCATTTGTGTCACTTCACCATTGAAAACTCCCCTGTAGCTTCCCAATAGATTTACATGGAAGACCAGATGCTCGCCTTGGCCTGGATGACTTTCCGTACTCTGTCCACTTCTCCGGTGTCCATTGCTATGGCTAGTACACAGAGCAGTTCATTCCAGAAGATAGATGCCAAGCTCCCTTTTGCCGCAGGTGCTTCACCAGTGCCCTCTTCTCTCTGCCCAGAGGGGTGGTTTTTGCTCCCCATCCCCACGCTCCACACAGGTGAGAGGTTTAGACAGCCTCTCTTGTGCAGAACTCCCCTACCTATCCAGACACTACATCACAAACAGTTCATATTTTCTCATGGGAAAATAATTGAGGCAGTATGACCAAGAATTTCATAGCCAATAAACCATAGTCATGACTACAAATGTTATGAAAGCAAGGATATATCCACTATAAAGCCCCGTAACCAATTTTTTTGTTTTTGGGGGTTCCCTGGCTGGGGATCGAACCCAGGTCACAGCATTGGGAGCGCAGAAGCCTAGCCACTACACCACCAGGGAACCCTCCTGTAAGCAATTTAATGTATGCTGAAATACTAAAATGTTGCAACTCTTTGTTGACTTAATGTATGAATTAAGTACCTAATATAAAAATACGATTTTCTCTCTAATAAGGCTGATCCAAATTCAACCAGGAAGCAGAAATCAGCATTTAATGTTAATGATTTATTATTTCTATTGCTTCAAATTTACAAGAATTTGACCGAAATAAAAGGAAAAAAAGGATTTGGAATGTCCAGATCTCTCTAAAAAGTCCTAATGGTAGCTTGTACTTAATCTTCATTTTTAATCAATTGAACAAAAATAGTGAAGATTCTCAAATGTTGTGTTTCTCCCACTTAGAAGCATTTTAAAAAATGCAACTCACCAAACATTTTTCTTTTCATACTTGCTTGCATAGTTAATTTATTCAAAATCACAAGTACAGCTATGTCGTGTTTGACTAGTCTTAATTGACAACTAACAATCTTCCATTATTATAAACTGACATTTCTCTTACCAATATTTGAAACTGCATCTAAATAATAAAGCTAATTGAATAAATACAGAAATAGAAAGGAAGACTACAAAAACAGAGAAGAGACCTACTCTTACTGGGAGAGGTGTGAGAGCTGGCTCTGAGATGAGGAGAAAAGAGGTTTTGCTCACTGAGGCCTTGCTTTCCCCGATTAAACCGAGTGGTGGACTTAGCTCAGGGATGGCAAGTGGGTCCCCCCTTGTGTGCCCAACCTGATGGGGCCACTCACCGTGAGGAGGATGTTCCTGAGGTCCCCTGTGGGCTCAGCAAGGTGGACGCCCCATCACACGTGAGGTCTGCCAAGGTCATAGCACAGAGAAGGGGCCACACAGGTGCCCTGTGCTGGACGAGATTGTGTTGTGAGTGACTCTTTCAAGGGTTTTCACTCTTTCTGCACAATTTCTCTTTGTTTGGTGACAACTTGTTTCCGTGAAAGGGCGATTTTCCCTCTGTTCTTTGTCTCTCGAAGGAAAGAATTCAGTCAAGGACAGTTTGTGAAACTACAGAAGAGTTAAAAGTTTACTACAGAGAAGTTACAAGGTAAAATGTACACTCCCAGAGGTGGAGGGGCTGACCCAGGAGCGGGAAGCAGCCACCCCACCCCCACTTCCATTGTTTGGGAGTTTCTGTCTCTCTGGGTGTAAGCTCCTCCCACTTTCTTTTCTGTGTGGTCCTTCTGAAAAGGCCCAAGCTGCATAATAATATGATTTGGGGAAGTAGGGTTTATGGTTGAATAGATGGGACTTTGTCTCCTTTCAATTTGAGAATAGTTGATAATGATCCAGGGCTTCCTCCTAGATTCCGGGCATCTGTTATGGTTCTCCTTACAGGAAAGTCTCCCTTCCCACATTCCTTCTCTTTATCCTCTTAATTTAGAGGCAGCTGATAATGGACTAGAACAACCCCTCCCATCCCGCTCACATCTACCTTCTTGCCCACTCTGTCAAACTCTTTGCAAATAAAAAAATTATTTGATCCATTATGCCTGTCCATGGACACCATTTGGTTTGAATTATTTTAGTAAACATATTGCCACTTGCTTCCCTTTTCTGACATCTTGGAAATCCTGAGTATGGTCTCTGTCCTCACCAGCTGAATGTCTGGTGGGTGAGGAAATCCCTCGTCAAGTGATTATACAAATAACTACGGAATGCTTTGTGATGAGCTTCAGCAAGGAAGAGCATGGCACAGGGTGAGGCCAGCAGGCTGTGCAGCCTCATGCTCTGAACTGGAGGATGCACTACTGAGTCCCTGACTCACAAAGGCACTTGCTTGCCCCTGTGAGGTTTTACTGAATATTTACTCATTAACATATATCTAGTTATGACATCTCTGTTCTGTTGAAATACTGAGCAATGTTGTTTGATTTGTTGGGGACTGACTGACAATAGAAATATGTACCTAGGCATTATTCTTACAGTGCTGTAGCATTACTAGTCTGAAGGTAACAGTGTAAATAACATGCTGTTGCTTATACATGGCAGTTTAGATGCTGTAATAGTTAGAGCTGCCAATTGGGAAATGCACACGATGGGTTTTTCAAAGCCTTTGCAGAACTGAGTTGATATGTCAATCAAGATGCTGAGACTAAGCTTGTAAAAGCATCACTGATCTGATTCTTATTCACAACTATAGCACACAGAAACCATTCTTGGAAATTACAAGGAAAAGTTCTTCTTTTATCTTTTCTCTTTTTGGTCGAGTCAACGACAAGGACTGGATGACGTTTTGCTAACATGCTGGCTTATTGCAATGTCAAAATGCCGCATCCTTCAAATGACTTTCATACCAGATTCAACACACATGAATTGAAGGATTTGCGTTTATTCAGATAGAGAAAATAGTGATAGACTTAAGAGGTTGTTTTGAATAAAGTCCTTCAATATTTTATATTATCAAGGAAGTGATATTTTAAAGAATAGAGAATTTTAAGAAACCATTTTATAACCATCACTTTTGGTTTAAGTTTTAAAAAAACAAAACAAAACACACAACTTAAATTCTATTTATCTTTTCTGATTATTTTAGCTGCTAAATAGTATTCAATCAAGTTGATAAACATTTTTTATTTATATTAACCCCACCATGGGATAATTGGTTTGTTTTCAATGTTTTCCACTCTTCCAAATAGTGCTGAGGTAAACATTCTTATACAGGTATTGTGCCCAACTAGACTTTCTACAGTGAACAACAAAGAAGAATCAGAAAAAACATGTGCAGAAGAGTGGGCATGGTAAGACACAACTGATACAAACTTTTAGAACACCAGACTTTTTATAGATACAGCTTTGTTAAAGAGAGACACAGAAGTGCGTAGGGATGATTTATTCTAGCTTCAGGACCACAGTTCCCTTTGGGGAGCAAAGGCAGTTAAGAGGAAGGGAGGCAAGGCTTAGAGCTGTATTTTCATCTTTTCTTTTAAATCTAATGAAAACAAGGAAAAGTGATGTCTATTTAATAGTAGAGATAGTTATACAGGTGTCTGTTTTATTGTTTCTCACACTTTTCTCTATGTTTGAAATATTTCATTATTTACACAATAACCCTAAACTCTAGGAGCTGGTTTAGGATGCTCTTTACTACAAGAAAATCTTACATGTTTTCTAAGTGCATCAGAGTCACAGATAAAAGGATCTATTACATCACATATCTAATTGTCTCATTTGAAAAAGTTAGTTGTAGGTTAAAACACACACACACACACACACACACACACACACACAGCCATGAAGAAAATGACATAACAGTTTCAGTTAAAACATTAAACAGCATTGTATTGAGTTGAAGGGTGTCCCCACAAATGTATGTTTACCTAGAACCTCAGAATGTGACTTCATTTAGAAGTAAAATCCTTGCAGATGTAATTTAGTCAAATTCAGATAAGGTCATCCTGGACTAGGATGGATCCTAAATCCTGTGACTGGTGACCTTAAGCAGAGAGACACACACACACACACACACACAGAAACACATACGCACACACACACACACACACACACACACACACACACACACACACACACACACACAAACACACACACACACACACACACACACACACACACACACACACACACACACACACACACACAAACACACACACACACACACACACACAGACACAGAAACACACACGCACACACACACACAGAAACACACACACACAGACACAGAAACACACAGGCACACGTACACACACACACACAAGATTAGGTGTTCACGTAAAGACAAGACGCAGAAATTGTAGTGATGCCCCCATAAGTTAAGGAAGGCCAAGGATTGCCACCAAACACTAGAAGGTAGGAAGAGGTAAAAATTATTCCCCAGTGCCATTAATAGATTCTGAATATATTCTTCAATTTCTAAAGGTAATTGTTTGCCGGTGGGTTGGTATTGTCATTTGCTTCAGTTGCACGGGCCCAGCAGAATCCTGGTGTTCTCACCTTGATGCCATAAATCTCTCAACCCCATTCTTGTGTGACTACTGACTAGAAACACTGTGTTAGCTTTTCCAATGCACAGTCACAGAGTGACGGCTTCCCTTGCTGGTATTCGCAATGTAAAGCCCTCTTAATTAAAAAAAAAAAAAAAAAAAAAAAAATCTCAACATAAATCTTCAGGCAATTCATTTTGAAATTGAAAAAAAAACTATTTAGGCAGCACATGCAATCTGCTTATACTCCTGTTAAAGGCTGCCCTTTAATTCTCCTATTGTTCAAATTAAATACCTTGCAGCCATTCAGGAACTGTGAATGGTGTCGCCACCTGTCCTCACTGCCGAAGCCCTTAATTACCTCCTGGCAGGTGGGAATATCGGAAGACTGAAAGGAGGGTTCCTAATTGTGTACTGAAGTGCAGCATTACAGTGCCTACAACCATTGAGATGTTCCATTATCTGACAGAAAACAGAAAACTATGTCTTATATTCCTGATGGTGCCATCACCATCATTCTGCCAGCGGTGTAAAAGGAAAACAAAAATTGGATCTTATGAAAGCGAACGGCTGTATAAAATCTGAAGAGGACTTCTCTTAGGGAGGTCTACAGCATAATATCTATCTATTCTAATTGCTACTGAAACCATCAAAGGGGTTAAATTTGAAGAATTTACTGAAAAGGCTTCCTTAGCCCTTTGCCAGTAAAATAAGGTTTATTATTTTTATATTTATGTTGGCATTTTAGAATCTGAACAGTTTTTGAACTTAGCAAGTAAAAATCTCTGATCATTTTTTTCTCCTACTATCATATATATTCAGTAGGTGACAATGAAATAGAATGTCTTGGGATAATTGTTTCCTAATGATTTTCACCCTTTAGGGCTCAGCTCAGATTTTGTCTTTTTTCTAAACTCTTTTGGGACTTAACACTCTTTGTTTGTTTGTTTTTTTACCACAACTACTTTGAAATTCTGTGATACATAGCATCTGTACTTGTCACTTGTCACTTCTTATTTTCAAACAAGTTCAGTGTTATATCCTGTCTTATCAGCTTATTGAGAACAGAAATTATGTCCTTTGTCTCCTCTTTGAAATACGCTGTTTTATTTTTTATAGGTGAGTAAGAAAGCAATCCTTTTGTTCTGCAGTCTTCTTTCTCTGTAAAGTCAGAAGATGTTTTCTAAAAGACAGTGTCTTTAAAAAGTCCCTTGATATTTCCTTGGATTCTGCATCTATCTATAGAAAAAATAAATCAGAATCTAAAATAAAATCACATTTTATTTCTTTGTATTATTTAAGTCTTTCTAGGCACATTGGGTGGTAGAGATACTAGCTCCAGGGGCTGGCCCCCCTTGCATCCAGGTCAGGGCACAGTGACCAGAGGGAGAGCTGGTGTCTGGAAGGGACAGTGAGCCTGATATATCAGGCAAAACACAGAAATGAGAGAATGGGCAGGAGCTGCCGTGACTGTGGAGTTCTCCTGCAATAGACAGGGAGGAGGGAGGCAGGAAACACCCTCAGCCACGGTCAGCCACTGGCCAGGGTATCACGTAGGCTGGAATTGAAGCCATGGCCCAAAGCAGTAGGGGGAGAATAATCTAAAAGAATGCTGGCTACAACCACATTAACACCACAGCTCAAGCCTGTGGCGTGAAACAACATGGAAGCATCAAGGAAACAATAAACCACGCAGCCCACCTGGCACACAAATGTGGAGTCTGGTTGGCAGGTAAGTTGATGGGGGTGAAGTTGTTGACTTACTTTCTGTACATGCTGTGGCCGCCATTGATGGCGGGAGAGCAAGAGGGGAAGTAGAGGACACTGTTCAGCTCCCTAACAGTGGAGTAGACAACAAAAGGGGAAATAGTCCCAGAGAAGACCACACACCTGCTGCTTACCGCTCTCCTTTCTGTCCCCCCCAAACCCTGGCACTTCTTATGTACTCAGAGGACTGCGTTTGTCAGTGGGGCTGTAAATCCTTAACTTTCCTGCTGACATTAAAAACTGGGAGTTGGGTCCAGAAATTTGCATGTTTGACTAGACTTGGAGAAGCATGACACTGACTCTTCGCATTTAACAAAAATGTATTAATAATTTCCTTTTACCTGTTTGTTAGACTTTAGAAGTTCAGAAGTGTCACGATGATGAGAACAATTCCGTGCAAATTTCGTGGCGTGCTGAAGATCCTTTTGCCATCCATCTCTAAGTGTACAGTTTGCATTGTATTGATATACGTGGTGGACCCTAGTGTTGCACAGCATGTTTGTCCTGGGTAAACAAAGCTTAAGGTAAATAGAAAATGTCATGCTAAAGAATATCAGCAGGTAGAGTGGATTACTAAAGAGTTGCATGAAGTTGTTGTCACAGATAATAGCTCTGTGGTTGGATTTCCTGCAGGCATTATCATGGTTCTGCCCTGCATCTTATTGAAGAACTTTGACAAATTACTCAAACTCTCTGTGCTTCAATTCACTCAATACAGACTTACTTACAAAGCTGAAGGAGACGTAAATGAAACAAAACAAGTCGTGTGTTTATAAGGAGTGTGACTGGTACATGGGAAGCCCTCCATAAACATTTATTATTATCATCATAGATTACAGTTATGAATTTGTCAACTAGACTAGCACTAGTAGTAACTTAAAGCATTTTATGGCTCCATTCCAGGACCAGATGAAAAGGCTGAAATGGTTAGAATCAGAACCATGATATTTATTTCATATAAATATTGGGCCAATGAGAAATATATTTATGAAAACAGGGAAGTATCAAAAGAATAACTTTGTTTTTTATTTCAGATGGATTTAGAACAGCAAAGTCTGTACATTTGAAGACTGGTGTAGTGGATGAAGTGAATGACTCCTATATTTTTATTGTTTAAATATAACTATAACTGTGCACCTTGTATAGCAGATGTGTGCTCCTCTCATAGCTCTAAAAATACACAAAATACTTTCCTCACTTTCCCATTTTTTTCATTTTGGTAATTTATACGTTACCTTCCTCTCTTTGTCTCTGTCTTCTTTCACCTCTTTCATAAGTAATATACAGCTTTTCTCTGTCATTCTAAGGGGTCATGGGGACTTTAAACTAAATTGATATGGTTATAAAGGAGCAAATGAGAGGCAAGGGAATACACTGTGACTTTCGGATGGAAAGATATATGGTTTAACTGCAAATGGAGAGGCAGCTTTGATCAACGTGAAACATAGGAAAGGTCCAAGAACAATCAGAGGAAACTATTACAGATCTCCTGGGCAGAGGGAGAACTCGGCGTGAGAAATGTTCCCGCAGAGGAAACAGCTGGTTAAAATGTTAGAGTATCAATCATGGGGGGAAATAGGAGCTGAGCCAAGTAAGAGCACAGGCTCCTCACAAGGGCTGGAATGAGGGCAAGGATGAGCGAGATTCACACACACACACACACACACACACACACACACACCTGTTTGTTAGACTTTAGAAGTTCAGAGGGTCTTCTGTTTAAGGGTCTTCTCATAAGGACAATGCCAACAGTATATGCATGCTCCCCTGGCACTGACAAATGTTAACCCTGTGATTGGGATGAATGGGGAGCCATGAGCTGTCTCTGTGCAGGCCATTGCAGAGGCATCTCAGAGACAGAGCAGCACAGGCTGTATGTGCAGGCTTCTCATCAATGAGGCTCTGATGGATTTGCCCTGAGCAATCTGTTTGACCGGCCCCATCATGTGCAGTGACGCCTCAGATGGGGTCCTGCCACCAGCACTGGGACTGGTCTCTCTGCTCTCCAAGGGCTCTGCTGTTCACATGCTGACCACGAGCCAAGGAAACTATTTCTTGTGTTTCCTTGGTATCTTAAGGCTATCACCTTCACACTCCCAAAGGTCTAGTATTTTGGGTTGTCAGAGCAGGATTGTGTGCAGACAAAGGCTTCACATGCAACAGTTGGAACTGCAAGAGTGTGTTTCTTGCAGGTTCCAGGAAGCCCCACAGAGAAATAGAAGATATCGGGGAACTGGAGATGAATGAATGCATGCAGGAACTTTGTGGAGAAGCATGGGGAATAGTTGTGACCCCTGATGTAATGTTTGCAAAGTGGGAAATTATCAAACCAACTGAGGGTAGTCCAACAGTGGGGAATAAAAGAAATGGCAGATGGGAACTGCAAGTGGAGAAAACCTCTAGTAAGTCAGGATGGAGCAACTACCTAAAAAGAGCTGATACTTTGTTTGCCTAACAGGAATCCAGTCAAGAAGAATGAACTAGCATTCATGAGCTAAAAAGAAAAACATGATTGTTTTTTATTTTAATAGACAGATCTAAATGGGAAAACTATAAAATATCAGCATTATGCACTGTACCACAATAGAGGAATACGAACACTGACAGAAAGAAATGGTAAAAGGAAAGGATATAGGTTTCATTGTCATTTGTGTATAATTTAACATGACAAAATCTGAAGACATAAGATCTTATTATACCCAAGATTCTCCTGAAATTGCTGTATAGGAAACAAGAACAGGGAAGGAAGAGCCCACATAATCTGTGTACATGCTATGTGTCATCTGAGGGAAAATAAAAACATTAAAATATAATCACATTAGAGAGAGTAAGTGGAATAGCAGTCTAAGGCCAGGGTAATAAATAATACTAATAAAAAAAAATCACAGAACAGACATACAAAAATGACCAACAAACACATAAAAGGATTGTCAACAGCATGAGTCTCCAGGGACATACAAATAAAAAACACAGTGAGATACTACTTCATACCCAGTAGGGTGGCTTGAATCCAATAGTCAGATAATAACAAGTGTTGATAAGGATATGGAGAAATTGGAACACTGTACATTGCTGGTGGAACTGTAAAATGCACAGTCATTTAAGAAAAGTTTGGCCATTTTGCAAAAGATTAAGCATGGAGTTATCATTTGATCTAACAATTTTACTCCTAGGTATATACCCCAGAGAAATAAAAATGTATCCACACAAAACCTTGTACACAGACAGTTATAGCAGCATTATTTCTTTTTTTTTTTTTTTTTTTTTTTGCTTTTGGGTATGTGGGTAGCTCCCTGACTGGGAATCGAACCCAGGCCGCAGCGCTGACAGCGCCAACGCCGAAGCCTTAAGCCGCTACACCATCAGGGAACTCCCAGCATTATTTCTTATAATCAAAAGATGGAAACCACTCAAATATCCATCCACAGACGGATGAATAAAGAAGGTGGCACAAGTAACCCCCATATAACACGGTTGTTAGGTTCCTGAAATGCTGTGTTATGTGAATTCATGTTATATGAAACAAAGAACTAGTCTAAAACAGGGGCTTATGTTCCAAAAATTAAAAAAATTCTATTCTATTTTTATAATTAAGAGAAATATCTTTATTAAAGCAATTTTCGCCAAAACTATAACCTATTAACATGTAAATATCTTTTGGTCTTAAAAGCTCTTATTCTGCTCCATGTTGTTTGGGGATTTCTCTAATTCTCAAATAGTGTAAGAGTGAAGCTGGGTTCTAGGATGTTGTGTTGTACGAGGGGTTCCCCGAATTCTTGAACCATGTTAGAGCAAAACCATGTTATAGAGATGCTGTGTTATGTGGGGGTTACCTGTATATCCATGCAACGAAACAGTATTTTGTCATAAAAAAGAAGTACCAGTACACACCACAATATGAATGAACCTTGAAATCATTATGCTAAGTGAAAAAAGATAGTTACAAAAGAGCACATACTATATAATTTTATGTATATCAAAGTCCAGAATAAGGAAATAGAGAGAGTCAGAAAGTAGATTTGTTGTTGCTTGAGGCCCTGGGAGGGAGTGAAGGGTTACAAGGTGATGGCTAAAGAGACTGGGGCTTCTTTTTGAGATGATAAAAATGTTCTAAAATTGACTGTGGTAATGGTTGCACATATCTGTGAATACATTATACTAAAAATTATTGAATTGTACACTTTAAATGGATAAATTGTAGGGTGTGAGTTATATATCAATTGAACTGTGAATAAGTAAGTAAATAAACAAAAAGGCAAATAAGTTAGTAAATAAATAGAAAAGAGAAGACAATATTTTTGGAAAAAATAAGAATACATTATTAACATTATTTTTGCAACGATACCATGATTAACATCTCAGTGACAATATTGGTGCATGAACTGTCAGAACAGATGAGTTAAAAGAAAAATCTTACCTCTAAAAACTTCCAGGCCGGGATAGTTGTACTGGATAATTTTTCCAAAACTTTTAAAAAGAACTAACATTCATTTTATACAATCTTTTTGAAAAACATATAATAGGAGGGAATATTTTCTAATTCATTACAAGGCCAGTATTAACCTGATATCAAAATAAGACAAAGACAGTTCAAAAAAAAAAAAAGGAAAAGAAAGAAAACTAAATACCAATATCTTCCATAACATAAAAAAATATTCTCAATAAAATATCAGTGAGCCACATCCTACATTATATAGAAAGGAATATACACCATGACCAATTTATGCCCAGTATACTAGGATAGTCAACATTTGAAAATCAATCATATTAGCAGGATAAGGAAAAAAAATTAATGTAATCATGTCAACTGACCTACAAGAAAGTTGTGAGGACATCAAATGCTTGCAACGATGCAGAGAAACTGGGCTGTGTCACTGTCAGTAAGAAAATAAAATAGTGCAGCCACCTAGGAAATAGCTTTGCACTTTCTTATCAAGTTAACGTGTCACTAACGTATGGCCTCTGCAATGCACTCCTGGCCATTCATTTCACAGAAATGAAAATGTGTGTTCACACAAATGCCAGTACACAAGTGTTCATAGCAGCTTCATTCCTAATAGCCCTAATCTGGAAAGACCGTGATGTCCTTCAGAAGGTAAACAGTTAAACAGTGATACAGTCAACCCATGGAACTCCACCATGCAATTAGAAGAAACTGCTCCCTGCGTGTAAGGCACTGGAGAACTTTCTGGCCAACAGGATCTATGTCAGCTCTACACTGCGTTGGGCCAGGGAGGGGCGAGGTGAGGAGAGTGAAACCATTCTTCTTACCCTTTTAATTCACCTTTTTTCCTTCCTGTGCTCCACCGGAGTGCTGTAATTACTCACCTGGATTCCAGAGCTCTCACAAGGCCATTTTTATCTGCCAATGGCTGTTAAATTGGGGATTGTGCCGAGGAAGAAGAGGGAAGGGAAGTTTGAGGGCCAGGACCTCCTATTCTGCCATCTTGCTGACATCACTCCCCAATAATCTTTTAAATAAATTGTAAAAAATAAAGAAAACTAAAGCATTACAAGCAATCCTTCTATACTGATTAAACTTTTTCTTTGCTTTCTGTATTTCATCATTCTTTCTAGTAGATACAGTTCCATAGGACATCATTTGTCTTCAGCCTGAAGATACTCTTTTAACATTTCATGCATGGCAGATCTGTGAGCTCTCAGTTATCTCAGCTCTTGCCTCTCTGATAATGTCTTGTCTTCACCACCAACTTGAGCTAGGCACCCCTTGCTCCTTCTCAGGGATTTAAAGAATGCAATTTATTGCACTCTTAGAGTTGCAATGTTAACTACATTTTAAAAACGTTAACTTAAAAGAAATAATGCCCAAACAATATATTAAATATTTGGAAGAAGACACCAGGGAAATTTGAAATAGCAATTCAAATTAAACTGAGGAGAAAGCTTTATCTCTCGCACTCACTGCTATCAAGAATGGGGAGTCCTGGTCCCTTCCATTTGATTTTTGATCTGGAATCTTTTTCACCTACACCTGTGAGAAAAAGCAATATCCTTTATTACGGCTTGACAAATGCTCAAGGGGAAAACTTCCTAGACTACACGATGAAAACAGTGAGAAAGCTATTGCTGGTGTTCCCAGGGCGGTTCTACTTCTAGTCCCTTCCCTGCTGATTCATGTCCTCTCCCGGCTCTGGAAATGGTGATGCCAACAGCTTTGTCCCCATGTCCTCTGTCCAAGGAAAGGCTACAAATTAGAAGCTGGAAACAATGTGGGGGATCACTTAAACCAGAGCTGATAGCACTCCTGATAATGCATTTGCTGCTTGTTAGATATCTGAAAGTGCCAATAATGGTCTTCTAGATGAGGGAGGTAGTCTGGCGAAATCCAGTCGTCTCCTACGGACGCAGCCTAAATCTCGGGAGCAGTGGCATCTCATTTTTCCTTTCTTCCCATTGACCATTAACCAGCCTATCCTGCTTCCTGGTCCTGCCAGATAAGAGAATTCTCCATAATTAATTATAATAAGAGCCTCAAATTTAAAATACCTTAAGAGGTAGTAATTAATCTGATTGCACTGAGGGCTCACCTAATTCAGACAAGCACTTGGCGGTGCGTGCTGTAATGGGCACAGGGCTACCGTATTTGATGGGCCTGAGGTGGGAGAGTGGGGTTTCTGATAGCACCTCTAGTCACCAGGGTGACACACGATGTGCTAAGGAACAGAAAAGGCCTACGCTTCTTTTTTTAAATCTCAGAACTATGGGGGTCAGTCCAGGAAAGAACGAAGAGCAACGAGCCACTTAGGGATGACAAGGCAGGATGATACTCGATGACATGTTAATCCAGTGAGGCAGCATACTGAATGTACAACAGATCTATTAATTTTTGACATTTCTATTAGGTAAATCCATCTTTAAAAAAGACTTTTAGGATAGTAGATACTTTTATATTTGTACAAAAGCATTTTCTGTTGTAATTAGAATGAAAACCAATTCTGCAAATATGACAACTCATGGTAACATTTCCACATGACTCAGTGGCTATATTATTACTTGAATATTTTGCTGGTAACCTCAATAGTTGACTTTTTCTCCCAAGAAGATAGGATATCTGAATTTTCAAATGTGATAACCAATAAATACATTTATAATTCAGTAATTTACAAAGACCTAGGGAGAGGTGGCTTATTCTAAAGCTATTAATGTCTGTATAATTCGCAGACTTATTATGACCATATATCTTATAAACCAATCATGTTCTCTTGATATGAGTAGCACCTCACACTCTATAAAAGTTGCATTTAACTTATATACAATTCCTGATCACCAGCCACAGACTACACATGGGATAAAGTTGGGGAGTAAACCAGGACAATGACAAACAAAACACCATAACAGTAAATCTCTTGAAAGGGTGGTAATATTAATAAATGTGAGAACTTCACTTCTGTAGTTTATTAGATTTCCAGGACAACTGGGTCACTGAGGGATTTACTGGCCCATTTCATTCTTGGCGATGTTTTATAATCATTTTTATTTTTATGACTAAGTATTGCATCTTTAAATTAGAACATTATACAATTTAAAATATTTAGCTGAAATAGGATACAGGGATGTCCTTATTTGGCAGCCACCCAACCATGTTTAAGTCCAACCTCTTCAGAGTCCAAAGACCTATATCTAAGTCATCCAAAAACCTTGTTGTATACACTTCCTTTTCTTTCACTCATACACAGGGAATATCTACTGTTCAGAATATGACCTCCTGTATGTGCTTTGAGGTTATTCCTTTATTATTCTGCCTAATTCTACTCCATCCTTCAAGGATAAGCTCAAATGACACCTTCTTAGAAAAGGAGCCCTTGTAGATCACCTCAAGCATTATCATTCTCTAGCATCTACCTCCAATGTCCCATTGAATGTGTGTGCCTTTCTTATAACCCAGTTACCCATGTTCATCATTTTACGTAATTGTCCACACCCCAGCACACATTTACCATACTTGAGAGTGTAGATACCTTCTTGCTTATTTTTTGTGTCTCCAGTGCTTTCCTGAGTGTGACACATTAAGTCAATAGTGTTTGTTATAAATGAATGAATGTGTGAGTCAATGACTTAAGAATGCTATTAACTTAGGAGTTCTGTTCTTTTTGAAATTTCATGGAGAGACTTTGGGAGAAGACCTTAGAATATGGACCTATCTTAACATAAAAGAAAGGAATAGATAGAAAAATACAAGAATAACTGGAAGGATTGCTATTAGTGGATGCAAGGACAGCAGCCTACCATGTGCAAGACAGATTCTTTGTAGAACTTGAGTATTTAAAGGGGTGTATGTAAGGCGGCATTGATCAGAGAGACAGTGTGGCCAGTGAGGATGGGAACATTGGCCCAGGAGCTAACTAAATTCTTTGCTTAAACTGGCTTGGCCACTTAGCAGCACAGCTAAGTTTTATCCTCTCTAAGTCGGATTTACTTCTTTTATAAAACCAATCTTCTAAATTTGGGAGGCTATCTTAGTCCACATGACTGTATAACAAAATACCACAGATTGGGTGATTTGTAAACAACACAAATTTATTTATCACAGTTCTGGAGCCTGGAAGTTAAAGATCAGGATACCAGCATGGTCAGGTAAGGGCCTTTTCCCAGGTCCCTTGTAGCTTCATGTGGAATAAAGGGTTAGGAAGCACTGTGGAGTCTCCTTTGTAAGAGCACTAATCCCATTCATGAAGGCTCACCCACATGACCCATCACTCCCCAAGGCCCCACCTTCAAACACCATTACACTGGGCATTAGGATTCTAACACGTGGGTTTGGAAATGGGTGGGGTGGGCACAAACGTTCAGATGATAGCAAAGGATGATTAACAAGATAAATATCATGTAAAGTGCTTGTCACAGTGCCTGGCACATGCTAAGGACTAAATTTTAGCTGTTATTATTCCTTTTATGTATGATTTTTACTTTCCACTTATTTCTGCTCGTCTGGATTTTCAAACATGCATATCTGAGGCTGAAATTAATATGTGTTGTCATAACTACTCAATTAAAAATATATTCTAAAATATATTTCAATTTTAGTAACATATCCTCACCATCTCTTGTATACACAGGGATTAATATCAGCAGGAGCAACGGGCTAGACCAAAACTCGAGTGCTCCATAGTGGTGTTTGTAATGGTGGTCCCACTGTGCCCTATTTTTGTTATCTGGAAAATAGAGATAAACAATCCAAAACTAATTCCAGATAGATTGCAAAAAATGTCAAGTGAGAAAAATAAAAATGAAGCACATAGTCTGAAGTGTTGCAAGGTAGCATTGTATTTTGATTAAGCTTTTTTTTTTCCGCAAAAGAGATAGCGAAAAAGCAATCAATGAAATAAAGGTATAATTCACTGAATTTAAAATGTGCCCAAAAGTATGTTCTGAGACAAACTTCAAGTTGAAGCTTTAACATTGCCTGTTTGTGAATATTGCCCAGGGCCCTGAGTGAATAATGAACACACTGACCTCCACCTGCAGGTGACAACCAAAGCGGATATGGGATCACTATCGACTCAGTGATCCTGGAATAGCTACACTGTCAGATCATCATTAATTGGGGATAATCAACCTTTTCCCATGGACCTTGGAGTTGTTTTAAGGATGATGATGATGATAAAGACGACGATGATGATAGAATTTTACACACTTGACTTCTTTCTTTGCAGAGGAAGCAGTGATGGAAAACCCAGACCAAAGCAGGGTACTTCTAAGATAAAGGCTTACAAATAGCTAATAGAAAACGCCCCTTGGAAATTACAGTGAGAGGAACTGCAATGAACGATAAGAAAAACAAGCAACAGTCAGCAGTTCAGTTACGTGGTGCCGGGCTTAATCACGAAATAAGAGACTCTCACAAATGTTTATGAGGTGATCCCAGAAGCTGAAGAGGCTCAGTCCACCCATCCATTCACAGTGCTGGTGTCACAGCAGAGGCGGCACGTTGTCGTGGGAAGAACAAGGACATGAAGGTAGATGGGCGTGGGGAGGAATCCTGCTTTTGGGAATTACTATCACCCACCTGTCCTTGCTGTTCTTTTTTCAAAATCTCTTTAAATACATTGGGGATAATAATATTTATCTCATGGGAGGCTGTGAGAATCAAAGGAGATTATGCATTGATGACGATGAATTGGAACTTTAAGGAAACACGATCAGGCGTGGGGAGGGGCCTCCGGGAGGAGCTAGGGACTATGGGAAAGTCCGTGCAAGAACCCTACAGGAAGAACTCTATGGGTCCAACTTCCTTTAAAATAAAACTCTCTGGTTCCAACTTCCTTTTGCATGCGCTGGGTTGCAACACTTTTTCTACATTTCAAATAAATTCTTTTTGGGGACAAAATGCCTGGTCAATATTATTTTTATATAGACCCTCTAGGGTTTGCATGCTTAACCCTCTAGAGCTTGTTGTTAATCCCTCAAAACTGGGCATTCTCAGGGCACTGCCTTTTCCTCCTTGACTGTATTCTTCCTAGGAAACTGCACAGATCACCTACCTTCTTTAGCAGAGCTCACCATTTCCTGTTATTATCAGTGACATATTCCTTGCTTACTTTGCCACAAAAACAGAGCTATGTTAATTGTCCAAGGAATGGCATTTCAGGTTAAGTTCCTCAAATTGGTAGAACGATGCATTATAAATCTACTGACCTAATCGCTGACCTTGTAGACTTCATCATTGTCATTACTTGTATCTTTTGGCACTTTTCAGTTATTATCTATAATTAGCAAAGTGCATTGGAGATAATGGAAGAAAGGCATGCCCATCACACTTTTACTCTCAAAGAAGCCACATTAAATCTGAAAATGTTGCTTTTACATGTTATTACCATAGTACATTGTGGGCTTACCTTAATTAAAATGTATTTATGATAACATTAAGAATACTATTAAAAAATTACCCTTTAATAACTTGAAAGAGTTTTATGTAACTCATATAACTTGTGAAAAACACTCATATTTTCAAAATTGAGATTTGTGTAGAGATAATCATGTGTTAAAAAAGAATCTACATAGAACCTAAGTAATTTGGGAGGTATACTATTTGCATACCTAAAATCCTTACATAAAAATGTAATTTTGATTTCACTTAAAATTAAATTTATAAAGGTTAATGCAAAATACTTAGTATATATGAAGCTATATACTTGGGGAAAAACTAGACTTTCCTCTTCACATAATGTTTACTGTTTTGTGACTGCTAAGCATCCATACACCTGTCTTATGCTAAAGCATTCTTATTGTCATTTTTTTTTTTTGAGGAATTACTCTTTATGTAGACAAAAAAGAAAGAAGGAAGGAAGGAAGGAAGAGGGAGAAAAGAAAAGTAATGCAGTGTGGTGGTAGTGTCAGTTGAGATGGCCTGCCTTCCAAAAGTCTAGGCATGAGCATGTGCCCTAAAGCAAACCAATTGAGCTCTGTATCCTGTGACTTAGAAACATGAATAAAATGATGCCAATATGAAAAAAGAAAATTGGAGCCAATTCATGGAACTGCCCAGGTTTGGTAATCCAGTGGCTGAATTATGTCACTAAAGACCCAGAAGCCTTCTGTTGTGCCATCTCTGTATTCACAGGGGTTAGACTCATCTTATTTAGCTACTTCTACCTGTCATCCCACGGTGGCTGCCTAGTTCCAAGTCCCATGAGACAAAGTGATTCCGTAGTTTGATCAGGGCTCAGCAGGACAGCTCCTTTCTGTAGTTGCTAATGCCAGCTAAGCTTGGTCAGGTGGCTAAATAAATAAATGCACACCAACTATAATTATATTGCTCTAGGTTTGCAAACATTCTGATTTGTTATTTCAGAGATCTGTGAAAATATCCTACATAGAATATTCCACTAATTTGCAATCATGCCTTTTGAAATTGTACTTAGTGCCAGAGAATACTTTCAGTGACTTTTTTGGTAGCAATTTTGGAAGGAAGAGAAAAATAATCTTTTCTCCATTACTTAGAAACACATTACTCTATTTTATTTTATGTTTCTCTCTACATATAGAATCCTCTCCAACTGGCAACTGTAGCTAAAATTGTCTGCTTGATGCTACACTGGGATTTTGCATTTTCACTATCTTGTGCTCACTTACATCTAAGATAATGGGGATCTTTGTTAAATGTTTATTGAGTTAATAATTGAAAATAAATGATGAAAAGCGATTACTATGATATGAACACAATAGATTGGTTACCATAAAAATAACAACAACATGGACATGATTCCATCAAAAGAAAAGGAAATGTATAGCTGAGATTTAGAAGAATGAACAGCAGAGTATGATCCAATTATTCAGAATGCCACTGCCTTGGGATTCATAAGAATTGGCTCCGAGAGTTTAGAGAATCACTCAGATACATATTCCTAGCAGTGAAAAGTTGACATTTGTTTTTATATTATTTTGTTTGTTATGAAATTCATGCAGTCAATACTATCCATGAAAAAATACACAAGCGAAATTGTTTCTATTCTTGGTGTACAATCTAGTAGGAAGTATATTGAATTTATAGACTGGTAGAATTAGAAAGACTTAAATTTATTTTTTAGTCTAACTTGTTCATATTACAAATGAAAACATTGAAGTATGAAGAGATTCAACTAATCCATATTATTTTAATAGCATCTATTAATCATTTCTTGTGTTGTCTTAAGTAACTTACAAGCCTTATCTTATTTAATGCTCTCAACAATTCTATTAAATGGTAGTCCCAATTTATGGATCAGGTAACTGAAATTCAGCAAGGGTAAGTACCTTGTCCAAGGTCACATAGCAGTGCCTCTCATCATCAATGACGCCCGGCTCTGTTGACTCCCAGCCTGTGCTCACTCCACACGCCAGTGCTCACTCCAGTGCCTGGACTTCTGAAACAAACTACAGGCACTCCTCACTTAACGACCAAGTCCTGTTCTTATGACTAGGTCGTCAAGCAACTTGGTCGATGATCGAGCAACTTAAAGGCCGATGTCTTGTGATGTGTTGTGGTGCCATAAGGTGTGTGTTTTTCAATGGATATCATACAACACCACACTTATAAACGAAATGCATAGTCTTGCATGATTGAGAAATGTTTGATGTAGTGAATACTGATTGACTGGGGGAAGGAGACAAAGATTGAGAAAGGGGTTTCCTGGTGCTGGAGAACTGGTCCTAAGCCAACCAGTCGTTAAACAGGTAGGTCATTAAGTGAGGACTGGTTATAAATGGGGAATTTGGAGCCCAAGAATTTGGCAAAGAGGTTTATGCAGGCTTTATGTGCAGGTTGTAATGTATGCTTATATGAGGGCTACCTGGAAAAAAATCCAGCCATTGTCAATATAACGAGAATGGTTACATGGCTGGATACTTTCAGGACAGCTTTTTAACTTATTAAAATCATCATGCCCTATTAATTTAAAATCTTTTAATAATATGCTCAGTGTTTACAAATGTAAACATAAATGGAAAGACAGAAAATCACAAAACTATACCTGATGAAATAAGCTATTTTAAGCTAGGCCGAGAAATTGCATTCTGATCGGAATGAGAAACTGCTGGCGTTGCTAAGGGAGCACACCCAGGGTGGAGGTGGGGTGGGGGAAGGGATATCACCATCAGCTCCAAGGATATCAGTTTCTTTTACTGCCCAAACGATGTTGAGAGCACAGAGCGTTGAGGCTGGCCGAGTGTCCTTCTGAGATCGTGAGAAACTAACCAGGCTTCAGCAAAAGGAGCCAGAGCCCACGGGTGCTGATTCATGCATAAACCATCCACGATGAGTTCAGCAAGAGGCCTCTAGCATTTCATGTTCAATTAGGATGATTTGTTAATCTATTTATGCATGTATTTATTCAATTTGTCATCATGATTGAGCTCCTATGATTGGTAGATTCAAATTATGGCATGACTATGGAAAGAGTTACTAATACTGTGCAATTTCACTTGTATGTGGAATCTAAGAAGCAAAATAAATAAACAAAGAAAACAAAACAGAAACAAACTTAGGGATACAGAGAACAAACTAATGGTTGCCAGAAGAGAAGCGGGTGGGGGGCTGGGTGGGTCAAGGCAAGTGGATTAAGAAGTAACAAACCATCGGGAGGTAATGCACATACATCACAGAGAAGAGAATCAATAATACCATAACTGTGTACAGTGACAGATGGTCACCATACTTATTGTGGTGATGACTTTGTAAAGTATATAAATGTTGAATCACTGTGTTGTATACCTGAAACTCATATAATATTGTATGGCAACTATAATTAAAAATAATTTTTAAAAAAATCCCCTTTCAAAGAAATGGAGTTAAAATATGGTGGGTAACATAATTAGAGTAAATTAGACTAACTTGGGCTTACCCTCTTTCTAGAGGTAGAAACTTCATTTTTCTACATCGTTTTATGTAATAAGTTTTCTAGCCAGAAGTGTATTTTTGTTCAGTCATCTTTCATTTACTTGCGTCTTTTCCAGAACAGTATTTCCTATATCTTTATAAGAACATGGAATGGCTATGCTGTGCTTTTGGGGCATAAGCTTTGGAAAACAATGTCATTTCTGAATACTTAACAAGTTTCCCAGTTACGAAGGCACTGAAGTTCAAGGTCATGTTTTTAAAAAAAAGACATTGTCTTAATTAATCGTGACATTGCCATCTGAGTTAGCAATCCAGGTAGTCTTTTTCTTCTAATTTAGGGCTCAAAGACATTAATTTATTCATATTTCTGCCTGACCTTGAAATAATTCATAATGTGAAATGCTGTTTGACTAATGTCTTAGAAAACTACTCTGTATGTGTGTGTGTGTGTGTGTGTGTGTGTGTGTCTGTGTGTATAATATTTAAGATGGTACAGCACAATATACATGACACAGATATAGTAAACTATGTCTATATGTAGACATATTCATGTGTAGTAGTAAGCGTGATGGTTGTCAAATAGCTATTTTGCATATTGAATTATGTCAGTTATATCTATTATACTATATACGATGTAGCATCTATAGCTACTAGGCTATACTATAGATATTAATATATGTAACACATAGGTACATATTAACATATAATCATCTTTTAATTATTAATAAAATATAATTTGAGGAATAAAAAGGCACAATTTTTAACAAAACCACCAATACATGTAGGAATTCTATTTCCAATGGAGACTGGAAGATTAGATTGGTTGAAAAGCAGGTTATATTTATTTTCTGTTTGAGAAATAAAGAGAATTGAATCAGTCCTTTCAAAACTGTACTCAGTGGAATTCCTGGCACTGGGCAGTCGCGAGTACACTGTGGATTTCCTTCTCAAGCACCCCCAAGAGGTTTCAGAGGTTTCCCTCCAGCCCTTGAAGCAGCCTGATTAGAAATCTCTCACCATGGGAAAAATCCTGTCTGCTGATCCAAAAGTCACTTCCTACTTCCAAAACCCTATATAGTTCTAGACTTGTTTTCAAAGGAGAGTCCTGTCCCCAGGAATTGCCTTCCGATTATAAGAGGACTTTTCTAATTTGTAGAGGGTCCTAATTATCTAACCCAGAAAAATATCATTCATCTCAAAACATCTGAGACATGAATTTGAATTCGAGCTGAAGTCTAGCTGTCCCCCACAGTGGACTCAGGATTTTACTCTGATGTCCTTGGACTTCTGTTCTGCCCAGATTCTCAGTTATCTTTGGCTTACATCTACAAAAGACTTAATATTAACCTTGGTAACCCTTGGGACATATTTGTACTGCTTGAAGTGGTTATGTGGTTAATGTGATAAATGGTCAATGCCTTTTACTTGGCATTATCAGTTCAAATTTTCTAATGTCGTTTGCTTACTTTGTCTTCAGAATGGTGCTAGACATTTTGTGTGGTATTTAATAAATATACATTGATAATTATTGTAACTACCATCACTATTAAGGGATGTTAGGTGGTCATCAGATTTTTGGATTCATTGAATGAAAGTAACTTTACCCAGAGTCATTTGTAGAATAATACTTGGAGTACATGCCATAATGTAAGATCTTTGGGTTTTGCCAAATAAAGACAAGTTATAATCCTTTCTCTTGAGCATTGCAATATTCTTTTTTAAATTTTGTTTCTGACCGCATCTTACTCAACTCCATTTTAAAAGGAGTGATTCTATAACTTCATTCTTTTCCTCCACAGATTTGCCGCATTGAAATATAAACTTTCCAACTTGGTCTTAATTGTTCTGTCCTTGCCCTCTTCTGAACTCTCCAACACACACACACACACACACACACACACACACACACACACACCAGCAAAGCTATTCTGCTTCATTATATTGCTTCTCTTAAGCATGTCATCATTTTTCATAGTTAACCTATTCTTTCATAGCCAACTTATCTTTGTCATGCACAAGTGTGGAATCTGCCAGTTATCACTATGTAACAGCTTCAAAACGTCATTAATATACATTGATAAGCATTGATTTTTCCCTGGGGAGGTAGCAGGTTGGCAGCACTGACTGAACTTCAGGCAACAATCACTGGAGCTCATCATTTTCATAATATCTCTCATCCTCGCCCTGGAACCATCAGGCAAGCTGCCATACCTTTTCATAAAAATGAGGAAGGTATAAGGGAGCAAGCCCTACTGTGCAAGCTCATTTTAAGCTTCTGCTTGTATCACAACTGCAAACAACAATTGCCCAAAGTAAGTCACGTGGTCAAGTCAAAGTTGAAAGGTGGGAAGTACACTCTGATATGGGCAAAATTGCAAGCTACACGGCAAGGGTGGACCCAAGCAGGGTGAAAAATGTGGTCCCATAACTAAATCAACCACATATGATGAGACAATGAATGCCTTTTCATGTACCCAGCCTGCTTTTGCTGTCATCTGCTATCTCCTAGTCCTTACAATTGCCATTATAAACCAAAATGAGTTCAAAGAATATGGCTAGAGCCAAATGTGTATCCTGGATGATACACAGATCATGTGTAACTCATGAGGGAGAAATTATTGTTTGCTCTGCCTAAACTAATGATAAAGTAGAAAGTCAACATTGCACTTAATTTTCAGAAAAAATTAAGAATGGACATAAGAGTAACATTCTAAATAAAAACATGAGTTGTTCTTTTAAGTTGCTATTTAATAACAATGAATAAATGCCATGGTTTTTCTTTTAAACTAGACTGTAATTGTGAACTTGTGAAGAATATGTCATTTCTGCTTTCTCTTTCATTATCTCCAAAGCACCCAATGTTATATTATGAATACAATATGAAAAATATTGAATACACTTAAGACATATGAGGATGGCCACATTTTATATATCCCAAATATCCCAGGACAAGTGAGCGATGCTCTCTTACATTGCTGGTGGGAATGCAAAATGGTCCACTCACTTTAGAAAACTGTGGCTTCTTATAAAATGATAAATATACTCTAAAGAACAGCGATTCCACTCCTAGGAAGCCTTTGCTATCTTTTATCTAGGATGCAACAGTTGTGTTCTTTTGGGGCTTCTTTGTGGGAATGCCATGTTTGTTTTGCTATCTTCTATTTGTGTTTCAATTTCTCCCCAATTTACTAGTCTCTCTGTTTACGCATGTCCTTTTCTGTTTCCTTCACTTTTTGTGACTTCAAAACTACTGATGGAAAGCTGTCATTGCAACTCTTCTTTTGAAGTTAAACTGTATTCTACTCTTTCTGGGATGTCTAGTTATTATGTAAGTGTGCGTTATTGCTGTTGTGTATACTACTTGCTACCAACTAGACCAGAAGTCTGTGACCCTTACAGATAGTCTTCTTATGATCATGGTCCTTAATTCTTTTTCTATCCTGAGATAGTTATTGATGAGCGCTTATTTAAAAGGTAAAATATAGATATTTCTGTAGCAAACATAAGCTACTGATTATCACTTACTGATTTTCAAGTGAGTGCCATTATATTTGTGCATAATACAATTATCTGCTTGAGGAAACATCTTTAATACTTCCTTATGATATAAATATGCCTGAGATGCATCATCTCTCACAGTGGCTGCATTTCACCTGCCAGAAAACTTTATTAAATATGAAGTTTAAGTTAAAGAGGGTTCATGTTGCTCCATTTTGCTTAGTTTGTGGTCCAGCTCCGCCTTAAGGCCATCATGTCAAGAGGCCATGTAGTTGGAGCTTGGGGTCATAGTCATATACCTCCCCTCACATGCTCTCTTTCCCCTGGTCTTCGAATCTTTGCTCACCTCTGCCATCTTACACTTCAGTAATTCTTCATTCTAGTTACTAAGAAAGGAAAACAAAAATCAAACAGATCAATAAAAAACCTCATCACGGGGTGCCTTCCACCTCCTTTCTTGGATCACTGTCAAAACTCACAACTACAAAGGCTTCGGTTCTTATTGCATCTTCATCCCTCTGTACCCAGAGGACTCGCTCCTGAGTGTAACAGTTTCTGGTACCTGAATGATGCTGCACTTTGGGGGTCACTCACAAATCTCTGCTTGCAAAACCCAGGTGCCTCTTCCCGGACCCCATCCTCACGTGACCATGTGACCAGCTGCCGGAGTTGCCATTGCTGACCACTTCTGCCTTCCTGACATGGTGCCTCTGGGCTCTTTTTCAGATTCCTTACTTCCACTCTCCTACTTGGCCTCCACTCTGATTTCTCTGCCTCCACTTGCCTTTTAAGTATAACTTTCTTGGGGTCACAGCCCTGATCTCTTCTCACATGCTCCCCCCAGTGATTTCAGCCATCACCCGTTTCGACCTTCACCTCTGTACACACAATTTCAACTCTGTCTTTCCAGACACTACACCTGTATGTACAACCTTTTGCTAGATGGTGATATTACACTTACCTCTAAATAGAACATACTCAAAATGAGAGTGAGCAACGAGGAAAGGGCAGAGAACATGACCCTGGGACTCAGACAAGCCTGGCTTGAATTTTTGCCTTGGTCACTTATTCACTGCATCCCCGTGGGTAAAATTGCCTCAGTTGTACACACAGCTATAATTGGGGTAAACCACCGAACTTTACAAACTTACGGTGAGGATTAAATGTCTAACACACTACCTGAAATACCCAGATGCTGTGTGTTATTTTCTTCTCTTCAATGTCTCTCTTATTGGGAGTCTATATCCTTCATAGCATCATTAGAAGCCCATGGCAGTTTCTTCCCACTCTCTGTCTTTATATCCCATCAGTGGTCAAGCCATGTAAATTTTCCCTGTTTTTTCTTATATTTGTACCTATTTTTCTTTGTGTGAATCCTTATTATCTGCAACTTAGATTATTGCAAAATGTTGCAACCGTTTTTTTTTTTTTCTGCTTTCAGTCTCTTATCCCTCCAAATGATTTTTCATACTGTCCTTTAAGTTATTTTCCTAGGGAACAATGATAATGCCACTACGGATTCCCTCAGATTGCTGCAGGGGCTTCTCGTTGCCTTAGGTCTAATTACCAAACTTCTTAACTCAGCATCCCCAGGCCTTCTCAGTCCAATTCTGAGCTGTCTTTTCAGTTTCACCTACTACTACTCCTTTTTATGAGCTTTCTGCTCTAGCCAGTTTGGATAACTAATTTGCCTCCAAAGAAGTTCAGCAAAGCATGCTAACAACATTTCCTCCCTTTGTAAGGTCTCTTTTCCCTTGAGAAGTTCCAGGTGAAGATACAACTACTTCTTCCTCAGGATTTGAGTAACATGCTGTTTATGTCTCCGTTTAGTGTTTTGTTGTTTTTCCTTTCTTTCTTACATTGTTGTTAGGTATGTGTGTGTCTTTCTTCACTGCAAGTTGAGTCCATTGGAAGCAGAAATGGCAGTACAATGAAGCTAGTAAAATAGAAGTAACAGTAGAAAAACAGAACCGAGAAAAAGAAACATACCTACATTAGGGCCCAATATGATAAACCAGAACTGTATTTCCTACGTGCCTCTCGTTTGTGGGTCTCCAAGTCTGAGTTGCCCATGGAGGAATTTGTGTGAGATTTGGAAGGCAGAGTTAAGCAGCAGCCATTGCTGTCCGATGTCAGCAGCTGGGAATCCAGCGATTCCTCCCAATCGCTGTCCCTGCTAACCAGCTAAGCAGCTCCAGACTTCTCACCAGACAGTTGGTGGCAGACCCACAGAGCAGCACCCTTGAAATTTGGCACCAGCACTCCTTTCACCAGCTGGTCACGCCTGAATTGTCAGACTGACTACTGTGACCCCTCTAAGCTTCCAAATCTGCATTTCAGATTTCACTTCCAACCGTGAAGTAAGATTTAATTCTTGTAGTTAACTTATTGCTCATGACACATTAGTGGCCCTTCCCAATTGAGCCCAGGTTGATACAGAAACTGGCATCTAGAAATCAGATGTTACTATAACAGAAAACAAAAACACGAGGCAATGGCTTTGGGATACTGGCAATGATAAAGAGAGTGGAAGGCTTGAAGAGCATCGAGAAAATTGCTGCTGTAGGCTGTGAAAGCAGTAGTAGAACAATTAACTAGCCTTCCACCTGCCGTGAAATAAAAAATAGAAAATAAATTTGCAGATCTGGCTAAAGAAATTTCACAACAAACTATTCCATGCGTCACTTGGCTTTTCACAGTGGCACATTATAAGGTACAACAACAGTAGGATAAGAAATATAAAAAGGCACTTTTCAAGCAGAATTTGTAGACTGTATTTCTAATAGAATTTCTTGGTCTGGAAAATAAAGTTGTTTTTACCACCAAATTCTCCCTTCAGCAAAAGGTTCTCAAATTAAGGAATGTCCTCAGGGTAAGGACCACATAAAAAATGTTGAGAGAAATATGTGGCCTCTGGGTCAAGATGAAATCAAGGGTAAAGCTATAAGATTCTTTGTTAAAACCCCTGAGTGTTACAAGGTGGTGCCTCATAGACCCTCTCAGCTAGTGGTGCTGACCCATGTTAACTCATGAGAGCTGACTTAGTGCATTTCTTCCCAACTAACATTCTGTGACTCCGTGTGAGTGCCATTAGATCAGCCATGGTAGGAATATTTACACTACTGAAATGGTAAAACTATAAATCAGTCCCTTCTTTACCCCTATAAAGAACTGATTGTCAAACATTTAACCTTATACTGCCATTCTTAAAAAATATATATATGAATGCTAGAGTATCCTCCAACAGCATTCTGATTCTCAGTCCATAATAGAGAAAAGCCTTCCTCAAAGAATCCTTTTATTTGAAAAAATGTTTTTTTATTTTCAGATAATTGTAGTTCACATAACATTTTAAAAAATAATAGGGAGACACCCTGCATCCCCTTTATCCAATTTTCCCAATGGTAACTATACTTTGCAAAACTATACTAAGCTATCATAACCAGGACACCAACATTCAAGACACAGGACAGTTCCATCACCACACTCTCCCTCACATTGTCGTTTTGTAGCCACTTTCGCCTCTTTCCCTCTATCCCTCACAACCCCTTCTATCACCATTGTTAACTGCTA
Source organism: Lyroderma lyra (assembly GCA_004026885.1). Classification (NCBI taxonomy): domain Eukaryota; kingdom Metazoa; phylum Chordata; class Mammalia; order Chiroptera; family Megadermatidae; genus Lyroderma; species Lyroderma lyra. The sequence continues at coordinate 28,957 of PVJL010006064.1, forward strand.
ATCTGTTCTCTATTTCTAAAATGTTTCCATTTAATGATTGTTAAATAAATGGAATTATAAAATATAGAAACTTTGGATACGGGATTTTTTTCACTAAAGTTTCATCCACGTTGTTGCAACTGTCAGTGGTTTGTTCCTTTTCATTGCCAAGTAATATTCTATGACATGGATATACCACCTCTTGGTTAACCATTTAACCCACTGAAGGCCATTCTGGGTCATTTGAAATCTTTAAAAATAAAAGTAGCTATGGATTTCTTGTGTGAACCTTCTGAGTTGCATGGTACTTGTGTGTTTAGCTTTGTAGAAAGTCTCAAATTGCTTTCCAGAGTAGCTGTACCGTTTTGTATTACCAACAGCGATGTATGAGTGATTCTGTTCCTTTACATCCTTTACAGCAGTTTTTATCACTGTTTTATTTTAGTCATTCTCATGGATGTGGAGTGATATTTCATCGTAGTTTTAATTTGCATTTGTCAATGGCTAATTATGTGGAAAATCTTTATATGTGCTTATTTGCTATCTCTGTATCCTTTTTAGTAAAATGTCCATTCATGCCTTTTGTCCATTTTATAATTACATTGTGTGGTTATTTTTACAGTTTAGTTTTGAGATTTTCTTGTATATTCTAGATATTAGTCCTTTGACACATATGTAGTTTTCAAATATTTTCGTTCATTCTCTCTGTAAATCTTGCACAGGGAATTTTTTATAATTTTGATGAAGTTCACTTTACCAATTTTTCTTTTATATATATTTTATGCTTTTGCTGTCAAATCTCAGAAATCTCTGGCCAACACTAGATCCCAAACATTTTCTCCTATATTCCTTTCTAAAATATTTATAGTTTTATATCTTTTATTTAAGTTTATGATGTATTTTGAGTTAATTTTTGCATAAGGTGTATAGTGTTTTTTAATAGAAAGATTTGATCCAAAGTTCCTAAAAGTTTTTTAATGGAGATTTGGATTATAAGGAATATAAAAAGTTCCAAATAAGAAGAGGCTTTTGAACCCCAATATTTCTAAAAGCAGGAAGTACACTGATACTATTGTTTAACTATAAATATTGCCTATTTTTTTAATGAAAAAGAACGATGACTATGAAAGTGGACTCAACAATCTAGGGAGAGGATTCAACAATTGGAGAATTCTAATACCAGGGCCCAGAACTTAACCTTAATCAGGCAAGAGTTTCTATCCCTGGATTAGGGGACTCTAGAAACATTTTCCTTGTGGAATTGTTAGTATGAACCGATCAGTCATTGGCCAGCACATGGACAATGAAAGTATCAGTGACCATCTTGGACTTTCTAGTCTCAGAGGATTTCCCAGCCTGATGCAGTGCAAAGGTGGTGTTACTTACCCTCATACAACACAGGGAGAACTACGTAGCTGAGTCCATGCAATCCATAACATCATGAGACATTATAGCTTGGTGCTGTTTTAAAAGTCACTATATTATGTAGTAGTTTTACAACAATAAATCATTGAAAGGAGATTATTATTTAATTGTACGCTTTAATCTTTTCAATCTCATCCATTATTTTGAAATTCCACTATTACACTTGTTTAGTTTTTGTGTCTAGAAACTACAGGAAAGGTGGCACTATTCAGAAGTATGATGGCTTAGATTTTAAACTGCAAGAGTATGCCAGAGTTGTTTCTACTGAAAATCTTTACTTTGAAGTGAACAGCCTGTGTGTTCAGTCGTAATTTTCGTATTTGAGCTGCTACTTCAATTACAAATGTGGCCTCTCACTTGTGGAGTCTATTTGTGTAACAACACACATAAATTTAGGTTAATTCTTGGTTGTAACCTTATCCTAACTTTCTTTTCCTCATCAGGAAAACTTTTATTTATGATTATTTTTATTTTCACTTTCTCTGAACACTTAGTACATTACCAGCAGTTACAGAAATAAGTAAAAATTTAAAAGCTATGGCAGCAAGATGTATAAAATATCATTATGATTATTTACACCATGATTCCTGTGGACATCATCAAAGCCATTATGAAAAAGTGCAACATGTTAAATGAAATTGATTTGGATAGCAAAGGAGTTTCCAATGCAATTAATGGGAAAAGTAATATTTTCTTGTTGAAGCATTGGTACACATGGAAAGAGCACTGCTGTTTAGACTTGTATAAATAAATACATGGTATTATGATAACTAGATGCCTCATACCTTCCCAAGAGGAAAAATTAAGTAATTTATTTCAACCAATTGTAATGCAGATTTTTTCACACGTCTACAAAATCATATTCTATCGTGTCAGCTCACATAGCTTCAAACTTACGAGAGGGAGGAAATGAGAATATTTACATTTAAAGTGAATTATCTTTGGTGCACTTGTGGCTAGAAGACATGGTTACATCCATTTGAATTTCTCTATTTCATGTTTTTAAGATGCCACATCTTTTCTATTTCAATATAACTAAAGGTACACATGGTTTACTCCAAAAATCTCTCAAATAATTTGGATAGAACCAGATCTATTCAATTAAGCTAATGACCTAAATTCCACTCGGTCTCATAGATCCACAGTATTAGCAAACTAAATTGTTTTGCACTGAGTATCTATTAAAATATGAGCTTTTGGAGGGTAAATGTCTGTGTATCTTATATATCTAGACTCTAAATAGGAATTTAATACATTTTTAATTAATTGAAATGATTGTATTGATTAATTGATGAAGTTTAATCCATCATTAGTAATAATTTAGGGCACATTTTAATTATGCATAAATATTTTAATTGAGTAAATTAAAGTAAAATAGAAATAGGAGGTCTGGCAGTGTTAGTGAATAATAACATTTGCGCTTCTTTTACTCTAACATATTAATTAATTGTATTGTCTGACACTCTTTACTAATTATTTATTGACAATGCTACCAATCCCTGTTGTCTGAGATATTCCATCTTGTGTGTGAAATATTGAACTGAGTCCTATGCCCTGGAAAGCAGAAATGGTTACGATATCTCTCTGCCCCTTTATGTTCCTGAAAACCAAACACAGAGAACCACCTGCCCTCCTTTATTTAGAGACAAGTCCTACATCCCCCACACCTTGTGATTCCCACGAGACTCATTGGCTCTCCTTCTTCACCATTGCCTTGCTTAGTTGCCTCCACAAGACCCCAAGTCTTCACCTTCTTCTTTGAGACATTCTTCATTAATGAATATTTTTTCTACTTAATAGCCCAAACAAAATCATCCCCTTAATTGTGCAATGCATTCTAATTTCACCTGAAAGGTGCCTTGGAATTGAAATACATTATTAGGATAAAATAAACAAGATAGGTAAATAAAAACATTATTAACAACACGAATTCTATTTTAAAATTGAACATACACACCATGCAGGTATTCGATAACATATCTTAGAGAGAAAAGTGAAATCAACAAGTTACTGAGTTAAAATAGTCTTAATAATAGATTATTCTATTTCCTATGTTTTTAGATAGTTCATTGTTGACAAAAGGACAAAGATGAGTTTACAATCATTTCAATAATAACCAGCTATTTACATGTAGAGAAAAAATAGTCAAACTGTACTTTGTCTATTCAGTTCCTAGTGCTGCTGTAGCCAATTATCACAAAATGAGTAGCTTGAACACACAAATTTATGATCTGACGGTTTTGAACGTCAGAAGTCCAAAATGGGTGTCCTTGCACTAAAATCAAGGAGTCAGTACCGCTCTGTTCCCTTGGGAGGCGTTAAGGATAATCCGTTTTCTTGCCTTTTCCACTTTCTAGAAAATGTCCCCATACCTCGGCTTACAGCCCCCCTTCAGCACTCTCAAAGCAAAGAGCAGCTGGTTCGGTTGCCACCACGTCGCCGTGCGTTGAGCTCCTCCTCCACGTCGTTCTCCCACTTTACACTGGGCCCAGCTGTACAACCAACGATAAACCCCCATCTGCAGGTCAGCTGAGGAGCAGCCTTAATTCCCCTTTGCCACGTAGCATGCCATATTCACAGGTTTGGGGGATTAGCACGTGAACATCACTAGGCAGCCATTATTCTGCCTGCACCGAATACTCGGGTTTAATCCTGAGTGGAAGTAACTTAAGTTTTTCTGGCAAGAACAGGTCTAGGAAAATTGGGCTATAGATGAGATTTCCCTGCTCTTATCTGAAATCTCTTTTTTTTTTTTCCTTCTCCCAGGCTTGCTCCTGCCCCACCTCGGCCTTTTGCCCAGCCACATTCTTTATTTCATTATTTCTCTGCACAAACCTGCTGTAAGGAAAGGGTCTAATGAAGTCAGTTCTAGTGCAGGTATATGCAGCCCATGGTCTCCCCTCTCCAGTTTTTATAATTTAACAGATGTTAGCATCTCTCATTTCAGAGATAAACGTGTAGTTGTGGGAAGCATTGTGCTGGTGTAGGTGCCTCTAGGAGCTCTGAGACAGTGCTATGGACAAAGCTGGCCATGGAAATGAAACCACTAGAACTGTGTTTATGTTAAAGTCCCATCAGAAAAGAGAGATTCCAATTTTGGACCTCAGCAAAAGCATATGAAAGTGAATGCCCTAGTTGCTTACTTTCATCTGAGGTCTCCATGTGGCACACAGAGATAAATAAAATAAAACAAAATGAAAAGAAAACTCTTTAAACATGCTCCAGCCATGAAGTCAATGTTCCATATACTGGTCTTCTTAAAATTAGGTCACCTACAGAAAAATAAAAATTGTTAATACCAGAAGTAAAAGAGGGACCATCGCTATACAATCTAAGTATCAAAAGTATAATAGAGTCACATTACAAACTAAGTTTTGTTTTGTTAAATTCAACAACTTAAATGAAATAAATAAGTTTTAGAGTCAGTCCTCCGCTCTACCAGCTGAGCTATCGAAGGGAGCTAGTTTTAGAAAGATACAAATTTTCAAGCTCATTGATGAGGAAACAGAAAAATATGAATAGCCAAATATCTATTAAATAATTAATTTATAATTACAAACATTCCCATACAGAAAATTTCAAACCAGAGAGGTTTCTTTGTGAATATTCCCCCCAAATAATACCAATTACACAAAAAACCTTTTTTTAAAAAACCCTCCTTTTTACTCATTTTAAGAGGACAGCATTATCCTAATATCAAAGCACTGAGATATTGTAAGTAAATACAACTATAAACAGTATTTCTCAGTATCTCTTTAGAACATAGATGGAAAATTCTATAACAAAATGCTAGCAAACCATATTTATTATTCTTACACATTATATAATAATAACTTGTGGCTTTTTCAACAAATAATCCGAGAACAAGTAAATATAAAATAGTAAAGTTGGACCCTTATATTACAACATATACAGCAAATTTACTTTAAATAGATTAAATACCTAAATGTAACAGATAAAATGATAAAACTCAGAAGAAAGCATAAGATTAAATCTGCAAGAGTCAGATTTAGCAATGGATTCATGGATATGATACCAAAGCATAAACAACAAAAGAAAAAGGATAGATAAGTTAGATTTCATCAAAATTTACAACTTTTTTACTTCAAAGAACACTAACAAAAAAGTGAAAATCCAACGAACAATGTAGGAGAAAATACTTGCATATCACATATCTAAGGGGTGATTTCTATCTTGAATATATAAAAAAATCTTAGAAATGAAAATGCAAATCAAAATTACAATGAAATACAGCAACACTAGAATGGTTATAATCAAAAAGAAATAATTGCAAATTTTGCTGAGGATGCGAAGAAATTAGAATTGTCATACCCTGTTGGTCAGAATTGAAAATAGTGTAGCTGGTTTGAAAAACAGTCTGGCAGCTTTTCAAATTGCAAGCATAGAATTAAATATGACCTAGCATTTCCACTCATAGGAAAAGATTCAAAAGCAATGAAAACATACTCTCACACATAAACTTGTGCGTAAATATTTATAGCAATATTATTCATGATAGCCAAAAGGTGGAACAATCCAAATGTCCATCAACTGAATAATGGATAAACAAAATGTGGTCTATGCATACAGTGGAACATTATTTGCTTATATGGATAAACACAGAAAATGTCATGCCTGGTGAAAGAAGTCAGTCACAAACCATAATAATTTTAATTTATTTATATGAACTATTCAGAACAAGCAACTCTATTCAGAAAAGAAGTAGATTAATAGTTGCTTATGTATGGGGAAGATGGAAAGATAGGAAGGTAAAGTTAAAGGATATGAGGTTTCTTATCATAGTGATTAAAATGTTATAAAATGGACTCTGGTGATGACTGCACAACTCTACATACACTAAAAACCATTAAACTACATACTTCAAATGAGTGAATTATATCTCAATGAAGCTGATGACTGCATAATGTCCCAGCTGTTGTCTGAGGGTCCAACTTATAATGAGTCTGCATTATTAGAGGGGATTGGATCCTGCCTGAAGTCCAAAATAACCATTGGCACTTTCCTCTCCTTCTCCCTCTGGCTTGTTCCAACAATAAGACCAAGTCTTCAGCTTCTTCCTAAAGAGGAGCTTGTCCTTACAACTAGCACTATGACTGTTATGATTACCATCTGAGTGACTGCCACCTAAATCATCTAGCTCTGGGTGCCGATGGGGTTCAGCGTTCATGTGTCTCTGGGGCCACACAAAACAAAGAAGCAGTTTGATTTGGGTGCAAAAGCAGTCCTGACAGGTATACCCTCTGGCTCAGCACAGAGTGAGTAGGCAAAAATAGCCAGCTCCCAGTTTCTTCCTTATAGAAGCTAGACTGCATATCTAATGTCCTGACTTTCCCAGGTGCTACCTGAAGATTGGGCTTCAAGTAGCCTGCACTGGGGAGCTAATGGAGCAGGCAGTTAATAACCTTCAGGATCCTGAACAGAGAGGCTGGGTCATTTTCTGTGCCATTGGAACATTGATGGGTCCTGGCACACTCTCAATTACTGGAAGCTGCTAAGAACAAAGATGGTGATTTGGGCAATCACAAAGGTTTGAGAGGCAATCAGCAGCTTGGGTCAGGCTCAACAAAGACAAAATAGTAATATTGAAAAGTCCCAAATAGACATCACAGATCTGAAGACTACAGTAAGTGAAATAAAAAATGTGACAGAAGGGTTCAACTGTAGACTAAAATAAACAGGAGAAAAGAAAGGGTCAGTGAACTCAAAGAATGGAAATCATCCAATCAAAGGAACAAAAAATTAAAAAAAAATAGTGAATATAGCTTAAGGAGTTTATAGGACACCATCAAGTTGACCAAAATATACATTATAGGTGTCCCAAGAGAAGAAGAGAGAAAGGGACAGAAAGCTTTTTCAAAAGAATAGTGACTGAAAACTGACCTAACCTGGAGAAAGAAATAGACATCTAGATCCAGAAAGCCCAAAGATTACCAACTGAGAGCAATGCGAAGAACCTACACCAAGAAAAATGTAACTTGTTATGTAAAAGGGAAACCTCATAAGATATCAGTGGGTTTTCACTTGACACTCTGTAGGCCATAGGGAATGGGATGGTATATTCAAAGTGCTGAAAAAAGCAGCCAACACAGGATACTCTAACCAGCAAAGTTGCCCCCCCGCCAGCAAAGAAAGATGAAAGAGCTTATCACCATTAGCTCACTAGATGAGCCATGCAAGAAATATTAAAGAGAATTCTTCAAGTCAAAACAAAAAGATGCTAATTAATAACAGGAAAACATATAAAAGTATAAAACTCACTGGTAAATGCAAATATATAGTTAAATTCAGACTAATATTGCTATGGTGGTGGACAAATCACTTATAACTCTAATATAAAGATTAAAAGATGAACGTATTAAAAATAAAAATGTCTACAATAATTTGTAAATGGATACACAATACAAAAAATATAAATTGTGACATCAAAAATATAAAATGGGGGAATTAGAAAGGTTTAGAGATTTTATATGCATTTGAAGTTATCAGCTTAAAGTTAAGTGGTTATAACTATAAGATGTTTTATGTGTGCCTCATATTAAATAAAAACAAGACACTATAGATAAAAAAATAAAGATATAGGAATCAAAACGTATCACTACAAAAAATCATGACATCCTATAAGAGGAAAAGTGAGAGACAAAGAAACAAGGACAAGTACTGCGTAGTATCACATACACGTGGAATCTAAAAAAGAAAACTCAGGCCTAACTTACAGAAACAGTGGTGGTTGTTGAGGGCTGGTTGTGAGAGAAATGGGGAAGCGTGGATAAAAATGGACCAATTTGTAAGGTGAATAAGGTCTGAGGATCTAACGTATAACACGGTAACTACAGTTAATGATATTTTATTGTGTAATTGAAATTTGCGAAGAGTTCAGAATTTAAGTATTCTCGGGGAAAAAAAGATAATTATGTAAGGTCATGGATGTGTTAATTAACTCAATTGTGGGAATCATTTCACAATGTACGTGTATATCAAACCATAATGTTGTACATTTTAAGTATAATATAATTTTATTTGTAATTATATCTCAATAAAGTAAAAAGAAATACAGTTAGCATTATATAAAATGTTCAAAATCTGGTCAGGGACAAGGCAACAATATTCAGTCTTATTATTTCTATTTAACATTGCACTGGGGTACTAGCCAGTGCAAAAAGTCATAAAAATGAAATAAAAATCATATTAGATCACAATAGTTTGGAATAATATAAAATTCTTTATTCACAGAATATAATTATGTAGAATAACCTGAGAAATCCATAAGAAGCTAATAAATCTAATATGTGACTTTGACGAATATATAGGTCAATTCTGTTTCTACTAACAATAATAAATTGGAAGTCGATAGTAAAAATACCATTTATAACATAAATAGTATGGGTAATATATTTAAGAATCAATTTAACAAAACATAACTGATAGAAATTAAATAGAATATAAATAAATGGGAAGATTATATTATTGTCCCCAAATGAATGCAACTCTGATAAAAACTTGAGGGTGTTTTTGTTGTTGAACTTGACAAAAATTAGAATTGCTTTTGACCTAGAAGAAGCAAAATTATTAAAAAATAATGACAATTTTGGAAAATGTACACTACTTAATTTCAAGTGTCACTAGAAATTTACCATAATACTTTGGATAAATATATAGATACATGGAAGAGATTTAATTGTCTCGAAATTGTCTCACATATTTATAGTCAAATGATTTTGACACAAGTACCACTCCCATTCAATAAGGAGAGGAGGATTTTTTAAAAAGTGAAAGCAACCAAGGAGCAAGACAAATAAAGAAAAAAACCCTCATAGACACAGATAACAGTTTAGTGTCTACCTCAGGGTCGGGGGAGGGGGTGGTAGAGGAGGGAGCGGGGTCAAATATATGGGTGACAGAGGAGAACTGGCTCTGCACCAATGCAACACATAGACAATGTATTAGAGAATAGTACACTTGAAACCTATATAATTTTATTAGCCAAAATCATCCCAATAAATTTAATAATAAAAGAGTACTAGAACAATTATATGTTCACTTGAAAAATTGTATCTCAATTTAAAAAGATATAAAAATCTGATCCATGCTTCCTATCTAATACAAAAAGTAACTGGAAATGAATCATGACCTAAATGTAAGAGATAAAGTTATAAAACTTACTAAAATCCTTGTGATTTGGGGTTACTCTGGTGTATAAATTCATCAAAACACCAAGTTGTTTACTTAAAATCCTTATATTATTGTTTGTAAAATTTACCTCATTTTTCTAAAAGGCATATAAAACTCCTAATTAAAAGCAGAGAGAAAAAATTAAACTTTAAAAAGTTTTAGCTATGTATTTGAAAATTTTCATGAAAGCCTACCTATATAATTGTAGCTAATGCTAAACCTCCTATTCTGGGGTAATTCCTGATAATGGGCCCATCCTCAGCTCTAATTCATGAGTTGTCACTTAAATTAAATTCTTTTTAGCAACATTAGCTATTAATACTTTTATAGTCAGATTGCTTTTCAAAATGTCTAAGCAGCCAGGCATGGGGATTCAGCCTTAGTTGACTAGCCATGGGATTTGGAGGTAGGTAGCCTGACAAGCCTGGGCCACAGCGCTGTGGAGACCTAGCTAGGTCAGCTCTAGAATTCTTTACATCCTCTAATTCTAATATTTCACCACGACCTCAAAAGTATGAATTGGAAAGTTTTCCTTTTATAGTAAATCATAATCCTTTATGTAGACTATTGTTTTGGAATAGATCACATAAACAGTATGATTTTTGCATGTAAAAAAAAAACCAAAAAACTTTTTTTAAACTGAAGACAAAATTCCTGCCCCTGAAGATAGATGTTCTACTCCATAGGGTTAAAGTCATTGCAGGATTAACACATTACAAACAGATGAAGCAAAATTGCTAGTATTCCAAAGTGTCTAGAAAGAGACAGGGGGATCAGTTGACTTGCTGAGGTTCTCAGGCTGATTCATAACTGGGAGGAGAAATTTACTATCTTCTATTTTATTCCTCCAGTACAGTGTGCTTTCAGTATGGTCGGATTCAGTTTTTTGATCCTAAAAGAGTACTGCCATTAAAAGCAAAATAAGAAACTTCGTACCAAAGAGTAATTTCCTGTCACTTCACATTTTGTTTTCTCTGCAGATTGGAAACTGTGAGAACATATTCATTATTCATGCACATAACTGCAGAGGGAGCCACCCAGCATGTATTCCGTGTCGTGAAAGACACACTCAAGGAGATTACCCAGGAGTCAAAAAAATAATCTTTTTTGGGAGGGGGCAGGGAGGTTGTGTGTTTTATTTTGTATCCATTAGTTTTGTTACTAATGGTACTTGCAGCATAATTTCAACCATTGGTCAAAATGCTGTGCCTCTGTGTGTGAAAATGCACAAAAATACACCAATCTTTTAACTTTTTTGTCGAATTACTTGTCAAAAATCTCCAAAGTAACACTTGTAGGCAACGACTAGTAAACTAAGGCAAGTGTGTGTGAAGAAAATTAATGTATATCTTTTCCATTTTAATTCCTATCTCTCCTGGTAATCAATATTAACAGTCTTTTCCCTACACTAAAAACATTCACGCATACCAAGTAGGACAATTAAGTTCATGAACTCATCCTAGAAAAAGTGCTACATACCTCATCGCTGGCTATCACTATGTTCACCTTTGAAGTACTCCCCTTGGGGAAGCTTGCACCAACACCAGTGCCTACTCCACCCTTCAAAGGAATTTTGGAACTCTTTCTGGAATGGCCCTCAGAGCTGTCATTGTATGATCCCTGATGTCCAGAATGTCATCAAGATGTCTTCCTTTAAATATTTCCTTTATCTTTGGGGAAGAAAAAAGTCATTGGGGGTCAGATCAGGTGAGTAGGGAGGTGTTCCAATACAGTTATTTGTGTACTGGCTAAAGACTCCCTCACAGACAACGCCGTTGTGATGTAAGAGCTATGAACTGGTGAAAAGTTGAGGACATTTTCGTCTAAAATTTTCACACGGCCTTTTCAGCACTTTCAAATAACAAACTTAGTTGACTGTTGGTCCAGTTGGGACAAATTAATAATGAACACTCCCTCTGATATCAAAAAATGATTAGCAACATCATTTTGACTCTTGATTTGGACTGAATGAACTCTTTTGGTCCTGGAGAATTGGCTGACTTCCATTGTGCACTTTGATGCTTTGTCTCAGGGTCGTGTTGGTACACCCATGTTTCATCACTAGGGATAACATGGCCCAAAACATCGTCTTACCTCTCCAAAAGGTCTTGGAAAACTTCAACTCTCCTTTGATTTATTATTCATTGGTGAGCTCCTTAAGGACCATTTTTGACACACCTTTCTCATGCCAAGATTTTTAGTTAAGATTTTCCTGTTTCTCTATCGCTGTTTACTTGGTCTGCTATGCTTCTCACAGTCAGCCAACAATTTTGACTCACTATTAGATGAATTTTTGCAATGTTTTTGTCAGTTCAGCTTGTTACTGGTTTCTCTGAACTCTCTTCATCAGTGACACTTTTTCTCACCTTAGAAAGACATTTTAGAAGTCACATTAGGTGATGAACTTATTATACAACAAGGTGACAATGCACTGTAGAATTGTATGCCTGAAACCTATGTAATCCTTGCTAACAGATGTCACCCCAATAAGTCTAACAATAAAAATGAATTTTAAAAAAAAGAAAAACATTTAATCCATTTGTACACTGCTTTTTTCTTCATGGCATTATCCCCATAAACTTGGACTAACATTGCCCTGATTTCACTTCCACTCTTGTCAAGTTTAACAAGAAATTTACTCTTTGTTCATTGCTCTAATTCAAACTCTGACATTCTCACATGGCACACAAAATCAAGCAACAACAATAATGAATGCCACTCAGCAAGACACTGCCACACATCGACACGAGCACAGCTGTGAGACACAGATACACCAGGGTGGCTACAGATGTCTCTGCAGGATCAGGGGGATCTGGTTGGTGTGGGATGCAGTTGATGGACCCATTCTCAGCTTTAATCCACAATTAACCACTTAAAAATAATCCTTCTAAGGTTATAATGATACTAATATTTCAGAATTACTGGTTAAGCTTTAAATTAGTCAGAAATTCTTATCTGTATGAACTTAGCCTTCGGGGACTAACGTACCAGGCATGACAGTCCTGTTCTTTCACATCACACTGAGCACAGCCCTCTGCAGACAGGCCTAATTCTGGAAACCTGACCTGGACATCTGGAGGAATCCCCAAGTTCCCTTTTCGGCACTCTTCTGTATTCTGACTCCATGTTCTGTTCTATCATTTTCAAAAGCTGAAACAAAAGAAAACGGAAGAAACCTTGAAGACATTTTGTGGAATAAAATAAACCAGACATCAAAGTTTTGGGGCGCACTATCCATGAAGAAGAGACTGTCTGAAATTCGTGTGAAAGGAGTGCATGGTATAGAAATCGTTGAAGAGGCCCTTCTGCAGCAAGACACAGACAAATGGACTTCAGCTCCAATGGGAGAGGCTGTTCAGCTGTAGGACAAGATTTAGAATTGGAAGTCCTGAGAACTGTCCCCAGGGCTCAATAAATTAGGGCCCATGAGCCTCTGTCTGCATCTCCTGAAGGACTGGGGGAGTGCAGCAATGCTGTCTCAAGGACTCTTCCTGCTCTGATGCTGGGATTCTGGGGTAACCGTGGGTATAGAGGCCACACACCAGCTATGGCTAAATGCTACTGTTGGAAGAACAGTTAACCTGTGTGATTATGTGACTAATGCGATGAAATTCCTTGAATCTTTTTTCTTTCTTTTTGTTTTATTTTATTATGTATATTTTTTTGCCTTGGAAATTGTCTGATAAATGAGTGAGATATTCACTACAAAATTATGTGAGAACAGTCTGAGCTGGTAGGAAAATTGTCTCCTATGGAAACAATTGTGATCATGTTTAATAGATATTGACTTCATAATCTACCTTTGAGGGTCACACAAGGTTCCAAATATTTAAATAGCCTGCAGAGAACTTCTGAGGCTAAGGACACATCGATGTGTTATTAAATGCAGAGGCCGAGCCCCATGGACCTCACAAATGACTAAAGTAATGCTGAATTATGGGGAAAAAAGGACACCTTATAATAAATCTGCACCTGGGTGGCAGCATCTGGTTCTCTACTCCATCATTTTAAATTTATCTCAGGAAATGCGTTCATGCAAAGTACTTATGGGAGATGTAGAAAGAGTGATTCCAGAATTGATATAACACGTATTCTTATGACAGAATATGATTATAGATGAAATTTCCCCAATTCACTCTATTTATAATGTTAAGAAAGTGTCAATTCCAGGGGTTTCCTGGTGGTGTAGTGGCTAGGCTTTGGCAATCTCGATGCCATGGCCTGGGTTCAATTCCCAGCCAGGGAACCCCCTCCCCACAACACACACACACACACACACACACACACACACACACACACAAAAGAAAGTGTCCATTCCAAAAGGCTAATTGCTTTAAAATGCATGAAATATGGAACAAAAGACCTCACTGTGTTGGTTTAGATTAGACATGGGCTCCTTGAAACAGTCAGATGTTAGAGAGCAGTAATAGCAAGAGCACTCAAGTTCATAGTTTAACTTACACCATTCCACTCATGGAGGTGAAAGTGATCAGGAGAAATCATTTGGAAGGCATGTGATGGTCACAAGGAGTTAAGAGAGTAGCCTTAGGCCTCAACATCTGCATATAGGAAAGTATTTATTTAAGGTAGGGGATGGGGCAACTACTACTGTTTATACCAAAATTGTTTTTTATTTTTTTGTTTGCTCATCCAACACAGTGATTCAGTATCTCATTCACCACAGTAGTCCTTATTGATTTAACTAGATCCATGAAACATGGTAAAGTGGTTCAGTGGGAAAGGAACAGCTAGCTAACTCCCTAATACAAAACAGTTAAATGACCCACTACTATCCACTGTTATCCAGCAGAGATCTGCATCAGGAGAAGGTTTGTCTGTGCAGAGAAAGGAAATAGAAATATCTACACCATAGGGTGTCCCACATGGGACACAGTGGAGTCCCCAGGAACACTGTGGAGGAAATGCTGAAGTTTGTATAGGTAGTGAAGGGTCTGACCCCTTATTTTTATGGTTAGCTGCTAACTGCTTCTAAGCCTCACCCTTCCCCTTTTGTCTCATGCCCCATATCTGGGAAGTTGATAGGAAAGCTCAGGTATTCTCTCCTGAAGCACCTGTAGGAGATTCTAATAAGGCAAGTCCATCCTCACCCCACACAGGAATCCCCTCAGCAGCCCCACTCACTGACCAAAATAAAAAGCCCAGCTCTTTGAAGCCATTTTCTGACTAGCTCCACAAGCCTGCCTTGCTCTCCAAGAAAGCCTCATTGTCTAAGTAAATCTTTTCATACCCTCTTGGTGCATGTGTGCGTATGTGCGTGCGTGTGTACATGCGTGTATGTGTACGTGCACATGTGTGTGTGTGTGTGTGTGTGTGTGTGTGTGTGTGTGTCATCCTCAGTGTTGACATCCAAACTAAGTTTTAGTGAGGACACATCCTGATCCTGTGGAGCGCCACAATACCACGTTGGCTCAAGGACACTGGGACTCTGAATGTTAGAAGAGGGTAAGGGATTAGGTACCAATAACAGGTTTGCCTGTGGGACCTTTGGTGTAGGTTTAAATATTTGTGTTTACGTGGGTGGAGTGGAACAAAACCAGATGTAGGAATTTTGACTTGGTGATCAATAGCACTAAAGTGCATAGGCTGAGGCTCTATCAAACCCTTGAGACTAGAAAGTACATAGGAATCTGGCTGGCCTATTTCATGCTACATAAAGTATTTCAGTCACTTTAAGAAATTTCTCACATGTAGATCTGATAATCAAAGTTGATGGTAGAGTCTTAAAGGTTTATTTAAAAATTTTAGGTTTATTATTATTATTATTGTAAACTTGATATAACATACCCAGATTAAGAACAGATGTTTTATATTAGCAATATTGAAAAACCCACTAAATTTCAATAGTATGTTTATACATGAAAAAGAAAAGGAATTGGGAGAAAAATTAAATTTATCAGGCTGCATTCATCTAAATAAAATTCTGGTGAATTCTTTCATCACAGAATGATTTAAGGGCAATTAAAATTTGATGCTATGCTGGGGATATTGATGATTTGTATAAAAAACGAATGTGCTGTTGTATTCCCAATTCATAAATATTTCTAGTGTCATCTCCAAGGTTTTCTAGTATGAAGATTTATGCTGCCACTTGGTATAATGATGAATTAATGATTTGATTCATTTAGAGATGAATTTGATAAATGAACATTCATGAAGAGAAATTGTCAGTGAAAACTAATTCTGTGCAGATGATCAGAAAACAGGAATAAAAGAAAAATATTTATCTTCAATTCACCAACTTTATCCCATCGGTGTTAATCATTTTCAATGGCATTCTCCAATTAACATCATTTGCAGACTTTACGTAGTTATCCAGAAAGTTTGTTTTCTTTTCTTTGCAAAGGTTTCAATCAGGACTACTGTGATATTTAAACTCTTTTTTCCTTAAACTCTGAAAAGCACTCTGTGCTCACTGAGTACATCTTGACATTCTGAGAACGAATACAGGCCTCAAGAACGAATGTAATTTACTCGATTCAACAGCTGATCTCATTTAGTGACATATATGGTCATTTTAAAAGTGTATTAATTGCACTTCAGGAGTCATTTGACTGAAGAGTCAATGGAAAAGAGCCCACACATTATACTTTATTGTTCCGTCACCTTCTCTTTTGAGAGGCTCCTCTTGGGAGGTTGGAAGGAAGATTAGCTGAGCAAGGGTAAAAAAATTCACAAGCATTTGTAAAAAATCAGCAACAACTTTATTATTCCTGCCATTGGCCATCAACTGTACCCAGATTGGCTTTAATGGGGAGTTGTAGGAGGGCTGTCCGGAAAGTATCCCGCCACACATAGACGCATTTATGGGGGGGGCTTTCTTCCAGACACCCTCGTATACCAAGATTCCTGCTACAGAACCTCCTAATTAGAGATGGTAACATTTTTTTCAAATACTTACTCAAGGAAGCATACTTAACGGCAAATGACAACCTTTCAAAAACTGAAATTGCAGAAGAATTGAGGAGTAGGAGGGACAAGAGGACACGGTAGAACAGGCCATTTCGTGACTGGAGCAAAGAGGTAATGGCAGAAGGAGCCCTTACACTAGGTACGACTGTGAGCCATGCTGTGGGCAAGCATCTCCTCCTCTTCTGTTTTCTCACCCGTTTCTGGCTCCTCTGCAGGGTGCAAAAGGCTCGAGGGTGAGTCTGAGCTATTTACTTAGGAAGCTCTTAAAATTTGGTAGTGTTCCTGCAGCCCTTTGGCGTGTACGTCATTGCAAAAGCTTTTTGCCTCAATTATTTGTTCTGCCTACATCATCTCTGTTAATAATTTAACCTTGTTTGTTATTCAGTTTAATCTGTATGATTAGCCCTTATGTTAATTGATTTTTTTTATTTGTCAGTTAGGTCAGTTTCCAATGCTATCTCTATAGCATTATACACGGAAGGTTATTTTTACATGCAATGCAATTTTACTTTCGGGTGTCCTGAGCTGTACTCAATCCCTGGCATGCCAACTGTAATCCACACCATTTCCCTTGCAACTCCAAAGAGTACACAGAAACATGTACTCTTGTGAAAAGCAGTGATATCAACATAGAAATAATCTTGAATTTGTTCTATTGAGTTTCAAGCTTTCACAACTTAAAACTTTAACTAATATTAGAAATAAAATACATCTTACAGCTGTTAAGTATGTCACAATTCACAGAACAGGATGTGATGTTAAAAATAATGGAACCATCACGGAGGAGCATCTGTGCTGTATGGAAACGGGAAGCCCTCACCTCAAAGGGCAGTGCTAGTGACTCAGAGAACTCGCTACAAATTGATTTTTGACTGGAGGAATTCTGTTTTTATCAGAATCAAATTGTAACTGTCAATCATTTATGTCTCTATCCCAAATAGAAATCTAAACTAGAAAAAGGAGGTGTTTCTTCACGGAAACATTTAAATAACATCCCAATTGTTTTTCTCTCTTCACAGACTTTCTAATTGTCTAAAAGTAAAATAGAAGGTTCTGAAGTAAGAGTTGATAAACAGCTACTTGTGAAACTAAGGTAGGTGAAACAACTCTACTCCCTGTGCATGAATGTGTGTGTGTGTGTGTGTGTGTGTGTGTGTGTGTGTGTGTGTGGATAGGGAGATATATAGATAGATACAGGTACAAGTAAAGGTATAGATATAGATATACACATACATGTTGGATTTCAATTTTATTTGTGGGCATGCTTTGCTTACAAGTATCATTATTTGTCAAATAGTGAAGGGGACCCTCTACATGAAGTCATTCTCAACATTCAGATGCCACTAAGTCATTCCTTTGTTTCATCCAGAGGTGGTAAAACCGACAGAATAAGCACTAAGTAGAATTCATAAAGTCTTGAAGTACCTGTGGTATTGCTACCTTTTTTTTTTATTAATATGTAAGTTTTCTTGTGCAAGGATTAAAGTTGATGGAAACTATTCTTTTTTAATTAAAAAAACTGACCTTAAGTGAATTTGCAGTAATTTCTAAAGATAAGACTTGTTTAAAATGAAAAATTTCGTTGTATTACCTTAAAAAATGACACCAGACAAGCTGTCATGACGACAGGCCATTAGCCCAAGTAGAGAGGTATAGCAGACCCTCAGTGCTTTCTCCTGGTTTTAGGTAACATTGATTAAATACTGTGTGCGAGATGCCAGCTAGACACGGACTTAAAATTGATGGTTGTATACAGTCTCTCTCTCACACAGCTATCTCCATAGTATAAGTGATGGGCCTCGTGAAGAGAACTTACAGGATACTATCTGCTTTGGCTACATATTTTTGTAAAAACTGTATGTGAGAAGAGTAAGAAAGTAAGTTATTCTCCCTGGAATTTCTCCCTGGTGTTCTGGCTTCTAAAGAGCTCTGGACACAACCCTAGGGAGGCCTGGGAAAACACATATCCAGAGAAAGCTTCTGTGACCATAAAGATAGACACACCCTGCATTATTTAGTGTCAGATGGTTACGGTAAATAGAACAGTAACTCAGAGAAGAGAAAGGCTTTTACCTTGGACTTTTTCTTTGGAATGAAATCTGGGTAAGGGCACTTGTCCAAGGACGGCAAAATGCTAACACGTCCTAGTGGTTAGGAAGAGCTGCTTTTGTAATTCTGCTGTCATCTAGGAGGGGACACTGTAGAACTTCTATGTAGGTGAAGCAATGAAAGAGCATGTGTGTGGAAGGAGATACTGGTGACCTCGAAAACAAAGGTGCTGCTTTTACTTAGGGTACACCAACCAAGTTTTCTAGATATTTATACTTCCAGACTATTATTTATATAGAAACACATTTATATACAATATAAATGATCTTAAAGTGTATGAAATAATACAAATTGCATTTGTGTGCAGTTGACTTTGGAACAACACATGTTTGAATTGCACACGTTCATTTTTGTGCAGGTCCACTTATATGCAGATTATTTTTCAATAAATACAGTAAATGTATTTTCTCTTCCTTATGATTTTCATAACAACCTAATCTTCTTTAATTTACTTTATTGTAAGAATACAATGCGTAATACATATAATATACAAAATATGTGTTGATCGACTGTTTATGTTATCAGTAAGGCTTCCGGTCAGCAGCAGGCTATTGGTAGTTAAGTTTTGGGGGGTCAAAGTTAAATGCAGATCTTTTTATCACATGGGAGGAGGCACCCCTAACCCCCACATTGTTCATGAGTCAATTGGAGATCTTGATGGAGAGTTCGGGACATACAGAGGCTTCCTCCAAGCCAGCAGTTACTTTTGCTGTTGTGACTATGAGGGTACAGGGTCTGAGGATTTTGTCCAGAATTTAAATCTCATGAATGAAACAGTATTTCCAATAAAAGTAATTTTTTCTCCCATCTTACTTCTTAGGAAGATTCCTCCTAATTTCATTATTCCTCACAATTTCTACCTAATTCTCCCTGAATCTCATTATGTTTAGTAGCCCTGAGTTGCTTCATGTGTTTTTATATTTTTCTATTTACAACAACAACCCTGTGTCAGTCACTCCTTTGAACTTTATGGACAGTGGCACAAAGGCTGTGACAAATTCTTCAGGAATCTCAGAAAACAGATGCTGCTGGGCATGACACAAGAGCGTCACCAAGTCCAAGTGGAGTTGGTGACTTCTGAAGTTGACTTTCTTTTTCTGAGCCACCGTGATCGGAATGCTTTCCTCCAAATGCTCTGCCTAACACTGGACTGCCAGAACCTTAGCAAGGTCGTGAATGTCCCCTTCTTGACAGTGCCTCAGAACAGCTGAGTTCAAGGGCAGACCTGTGTCGTCTCTGCACCATTCCTCGTAGTGATGGCAACTGTGATTGCAGCCCAGCCTCCCCAGAGCCCTGGCGGAGCTGCATCCCTGACAGGAAGCAGGTGTCTGAGCACGGGCAGAAGGGAGCACGACCAGCCCCCCAAAGAGCTTCAGAGAGCAGTAGCTCGGACTGGACCTGCCAACTGCTGCTTCGCTGTAATTGTCCTTGCTGCCAGAGAGGTTGTATAGTTTTCTCTTCCCTTTTCATTTTGTTTTCCCTTAAATAGATAGAGAATAGATGTCCAAAAAGACAGCAGTTTCAGAACGAAGGTTGTTGCCTTAAAATTCACATTCATTTCAGCCACGAAAGTGATTCTTGTTGGATTCTGCAGGGTGGGGTCCGAGGACGTTTTCTTGACAACTAAATAATATCAAGTAATTCATAGCCCTGAGTATGATTTCGATCCTGGGCATTCAGTTAAAGTTAATGATTTCTCAGCCCTTCATCATGAAGATTCTTCTGTACAAACGCTTTATAATACCTTGTTATCTAGTGAAATTCTACATTTTTCATTTTTCAAAATTTGAACCAAGAGCAAAGAAGAAAAGGAGAAAGAGAAGGAGGAGGAGAGGGAAAAACTTATTCAAATGCATTTAAGCAGTCAATGAAATGCATGATAGCTTTCCTGCTTACACTTTATTCCACCTGAAATCCCGTGCACTTAATATAACCTCCATTAAAATGGAGATTTTTACCTGTCTCCCCAGCATCAAGCAGTGCCAGGGACAGGCATTTAATGACGGAATGAACAAGATTGATATGATTTCCGGTTCTCCTGGTTTTTAAATCTGATACACTCTACCCACTAATTCTGCTACTTTAGACATTAAATATGTGTGTCATTCTCACAATGGTTTTTGAACTCTCCTAACTGATCACCAATTCCTTTCATGTCGAAAAGAAAATTAGCAACACCACATGACAAAAATGACATCTTGAAGATTAATTACTTGTTTGAATAATTGAATCGTCATGGGTAAATTTATGGAAACTATAAGAAATACACACACACACACACACACACACACACACACATATAAGACATTTGATTTTGAATCAAGGGAGTTAAAATTTTAGCATTGAAATAGATACGCCTTAACCACTTGAAAGGTCGACCTGTGGAACTGGCCAAAACAAGGGTAGTGATATTTTTTCTGGTCCTCTGGAGTATGAAATTGGCCATCTGCCATGGCTCTCTCTGAAAATAACCAAGACCAGTGACACATGCTGCACAGATGAGGAAAACCTGGAGCAATGACTTCTGACTGACTCGCACGACAGGGCCTGAGCGAGCTGCCTTTCTTCCTCTCCTCTCAGGAAGATGCTTTCCGACTTGTACTAAGTCAGTCAACTGCATTCAAAATAAAGACACTCAAAGATCTCTGAATTGCTTCGTTTTCTGCTTGTCTGTATTGACTCAGCTTTACGTGGTGAGGAGCAATAATATCTTCTTGAGTAGTTTATGGTTTTTAATTGATTTCTAAAAATTTCATCAAAGAAATACATGTGCATATCTTGGAAATGACCACTTTAGCAGTGCTTGTGACAAATAGTAGCCTCTTGCTCACAGTTATTATTAATTCTTGCTCCCCACAAGAAACAATGTATGAAATTACAGGTACTTAAACATGTTTCCCAATATGCTGGCAATTTCATGTAGTTGAACTTCGTACTTTTATTGCACGTGTATGTCTAAGCCACATAAAATGTCTGCTTCCTGTTTAAACATGGAACTCTTTGACCAACACTGTTTTTGAGAGTAATGATTTTCTATTCTTACTCTGTTTATTTGTGCTCCAATCTTCATTTCCTTGCATCTGCTTGCTTTCTATTTAGTTTGCTCTTCTGTCTTTAAGTAATTCATATTATCCTTTTATGAAATTTCCCATGTATTTACCCATTTTTCTCTTGATATAGGCATTTCAGTAGTATTTTTTTTCTTTACAAAAACTGCTGTGAATATTTCTGTTGGTGTTTTCAAGTGTGTATATTTTACAATTCTTCAGGATCATGCACTTAGGAATGACTTTTCTGGATCATAAAGTGCATGCATCTTCACCCTTACTAAAAAGGTTGACCAATTGCTTTGCAAAGTAGCAGTGTCGACCTACCCTTTCATCAACAGTACATAGATCTTCCTTTGCCCTTCGCTCCAAATCCTTGAAACGCTTGATGACGTCAGTTTCTCAAACCCTCATTACCACCATTCTGGTGCCCCCACGCCCCACTCCCCCACAGAATGCCACTGCCTGAGGTTCTGCAATGCAAACCAGGTTACTTCGTGTCTTCCCTTGGTGTTTTGATTTCCATTTATTTTGCATTCGTGATATCAGTTCCCGTTGGCCTTCTGCTTTCCAGCTGACCAAGGTTGGTTGCTTCACTTACATTTTCTTTGTTTTGGTGGACTTATGCCTTTATTGATCCCTAAAAGATTTTTATTTTAGTGGAGTTTCAAGCAGGAACCTACATAAACCAGTGTGCTCAATCAGTAGCTTTAACTAGTAGCTATTTCACAGTGTTTTATAGTATTTGCATATCAGTTTGTGTTGCAAGTGCTCAGCTCTGCATTATAGTGCAAAGCAACTGTAGACAAAATATAAATGAATGAATAGCTGTGAAATGTCAAAGAAAACAATATTTACAAAAACAACCTTTGAATTGGATTTGGCCTATGAGTAGGTTGACCAGACATACCGTTTTATTATAAATGGGACAGAAAACAGTGGTATTGTCCCATTTCAAATGGTATGTGTGGTCAGCCTTGTCTTACTGGGTGAATTAAATCCAAGGTGTCAGAAGGCTGACAGTACCATTGTTTTCTGTCCTGTTTAAAACAGTACAGGTCAGCCTACATAAGCCATATTTTGCTAACCCCTAATATAAGCCCAGTGTCTGGTTGTCTGTGAAAAGTATGTGAAAAATACATCCCCCAAAATGTATTGCTTCTAGGACTTGTCTTGGGCATACCTCTGCTGTCAAAACCTGAGTTGTGAGATCTTATAACTCACAAATGAAAATTCAAGAGATTTCTCTTCGTCCCCTCCGAACCCCAGGGTTATCTGGCCATCGCATTCTGAACAGAGGTGGGCTGGAATAGGCCCACGCAGAACACTGGCCGCCTCCAAAACCCAAGTCAGTTTTACAGTTGACCTCACGCCTGAATCCTGGAGCAGCAGCAGAGGCAGTGCTCGGATGGGCTCTCTATAAGTTACTTTCACATGTTCACGCTTGGCTTCTCTCGAGCAGCAAGCCCACGTCAGCTGCCAGTTGTGTTTTTTTCATCTAGTTACATAATTCCTTGGAAACCAGGATTCTCTGAGTTGTTTATTGAAGTGAAATCTTTGTCATCTTCCTTCCATTTAAGTGTAAATGTTAAGCATGCTGGGAAGCAGTAAGAGAAGAAAATACCATTTCAGGTATTTAAGGTTTGCTGTGCACTTAGCATTCTATCTGCAGAATTCTGATAGGGTATCATCCCAGGAGCCACTGCAGCTGTAAATATTGAACAATGGGATTTGTGCCAAAAAGCTCGTGGTTTTCTGGGAACAATGAACATTGTGTTATCTGATGTGTGATGCCAGGGAGAAAATGGGTTTGTAGCTGAGCTTTCTTATTCCTGGTCAAGCACGTAGTCTGTGTGGTCACGAAGGCCAATTCCAAGTCCGATGATGTAAGCATGAGAAGTACGAGTCTATATTCTGCGACCTTAGTACCTAGAAACATTCTAATATTCGATTCTGTTTTAACATCTATGAAGCATTCCCATGGGGGTTCCTTAAAGTGGTCTCTGGGCACTAGCTCAATGAAGATCTGAAATGAAACAAAATTGCTTCTTCAATTACCAGCAAACAAAACCCTGTGGTGGCCTCAGCTCTACTGGGTTCCAAGCTGCAGACTGAATCCTGAGCTGCTTCCTTAATTGCCATACAGTGTGGCATAGAATATAAATAAAAAAGTGGAGCCTTTCAAAGTTTAATATGCATACAGAACGCCCAGGATCCTGTTACAATGCAGATTCTCACTTAGTAAGTCTGAGACAGAGCCCAATGTTCTGCAATTCTAACGAGCTCCCAGGTGATGCTTACGTTGCTGGGTTACAACCCGCAATGAAGAGTAACAGCACTCTTTGGACCCAATGGTCCAGCGGAATAATGTCTTCCTGTGCTTTGTCAATTACTGACAGATTTCCCCTGGAACCTTTTAAGATGAGAACCACTTCTCTAGTTTTAAAGATAAACTTGTTAGCAGAAAAGCAGGGCATTCGGTGTGGCTGTTATGCTCTGCCTATCTTTTGTGTAGGTCTGGGTGCATTGTATATACACGTGGGTCTCTCTGAAGCAGGTCTCGCAGGTGTATAGGTAACTGTACCATTGTCACAAAAAGGTCATTATAGTTTCTGGCTGCTGTAAAGCCTGGAATTAGAGGGCAAAAAAAGTGATAGTTGGTTAAAATAACAGGTCATGTGAAATTGCATAACTGTGTTACAATCTCACGATTTTTGAATGTCTTTTGTTTTCATTATTTTCTTCTTTATTTATACCTCATATTATTCTTCCAAAAATAAGTTGAAACAGTTGTCATTTGCCTTCACATACATTTTTGAAATTAAATTTATCATAATGATAAGCCAGATTTTATGTGGAATATACATTTGAATCTCAGCTAAAAATCAATAAAATGTAATATGAAAGCAACAATATTATATTCATCACTTCCATAGTCAGCCATTTGTTCTCACAAATATTTATAAATTACTTACTATGGGCCAAGCTTCATAGTAGAAAGTACAAGGATACATGTGGATGGGTAAAATTGTTTCTTTTCTTACCAACCATAGATAGATGATTTAATTATTTAGTAAGAATCGCACATTGTAAAAAGTATTATATCAGGGGAACAAGAGAACTATGGCATCACGTGGTTAGAGGAAATAAGGTAGCTGCTTCTCTTATTTCCAGTTCTCTGCAAAAATTCCACATCTGTTCATGCACTAGATCTATTGGGCCCTCATATATACATATGTGTGTGTGTGTGTGTGTGTGTGTGTATAAAATATTTTAAAGTTCCTGTCTGATCATTACAATATCTTATTTCTGAGTCTGATTCTCTTGATTGCTTTATCTCTTGACAGTTTTTTTTTTCTTTTACTTTTTTGTATGTCCTGTAATTTTTATTGAATTATATAAATATCAGACTTAGGTAAATAATGCTTACATCTAAAACTGGGCATTCCTTTTCTTCTTCTAGACCAGGGGTGTTCAAGCTTTTGGCTTCCCTGGGCCACACTGGAAGAAGAGTTGTCTTGGGCCCCACATAAAACACACTAACACTAACAATAGCTGATGAGCTAGAACAAAAAAAAGGTTGCAAAAAGAAATCTCATAATGTTTTAAGAATTTGTGTTGGGCCACATTCAAAGCCATCCTGGGCTGCAGGTTAGATGTGCTTGTTCTAGGCCATCAGTGTGGGAAGTTGAATTGATCTAGTCAGAAGTTTAACTGTATTTTAATTTTTGTTATGAGTATTGTTTTCTTCAGTGCACCATCAGCTTTAAATTTTTCTACTGATGGGTTGCTCTTGTCTTAGGTTTAGTGTGTGGCCTGAGGTACTTGAAGGTATGTATTATTATTCCTATTCTTACTTCAGTCTACAGCAGGCCTTGGATAACTGTGCTACAGAGAAGGTTCTCGCATGCTCTTGCTCTTTCTCCTGAAGTGCTCAGCTGCTGCACATTATTTAATAATGGGATCACAGTAGGGGTAGGGTGAGGATGCTTTGGTCATGTGGCTCATTCTTAGTTATGCTGGTACTACAAATCTAGGATTTATGGTTTCTAAGTAGAAATTCACCAGAGGGGCTCAATAACAGATTTGAAATAAGAAACAATTAGTAAACTTAAAAATAGATCAATTGAAAATTTCAAATTCGAGGAATGGAAAAACTAACAAAGCCTGAAGGGTCTGTGGAACACCATCTACTAGACCAACAGAAGGAGAAGACAGAGGAAGGGCTGGAGGACTATTTGTAAAAATAATGACTGAGAACTTAACCAAATGTAATATAAGCATCAAAAAAGTTCGATGAACTCCAAGTAGGATGTACTTAAAGAGAAATACACATGACACATCATAATCAAACTGTCAAAAACCAAGAACAAAAAAAGAATCTTGAAAGCAGCCAAAGAGAGGAAACTCATCACATGCAAAGGATGCCAATAAAATTAACAGTGGGCTTTTCATCAGAAGTCATGGAAGCCAGAAGACAGTGGGATGACATATTCATAACGCTAGGAAAAGAAAAAGTTATCAACCAAGAATTCTATATATTGCAAAAGTAGGCTTTAAGGGTGAAGAAAAAATGAAGACATTCTCACATATAAAGAGACAGAGAATTATTTGTTAGCAGAACTGCTCTACAAGAAATGCTAATGGGAATCCTTTAGGATACTATGAAAACAGAGCAATCCAAGCCACAAAAAGCAATAAAGAACTCCAATAAAGGTAATGACATTGGTAAATATAAAATACATTATTAATTCATGTTTTTGTTTGTAACATTTTTATTTTCCTATCTGATTTAAAAGACTACAATAGAAAGCAATCATT
Source organism: Lyroderma lyra (assembly GCA_004026885.1). Taxonomy (NCBI): domain Eukaryota; kingdom Metazoa; phylum Chordata; class Mammalia; order Chiroptera; family Megadermatidae; genus Lyroderma; species Lyroderma lyra. The sequence continues at coordinate 55,458 of PVJL010006064.1, forward strand.
ATAACTTTATATTGATGGGCACATGATATATAAAGATATAATTTGTGACAATAACAACATAAAAAGGGCATGAAGAAACAAACTAAATACTTATTATGATAATATGTACAAAGAATAAACACACTGTGAAAATAAACTTACATTGCAGCCTGGGTTCGATTCCCAGCCAGGGAACTACCTCTCCCCGAAAAAAATAATAAACTTACATGCTATAACATGTGATACATATGCATTTAAAAATGGAAGAAATTATGCTCATGTATTAATAGAGCCTATGAATAATGGATTTGGGAGTAATATATGTGATTTTTATTTTTTCTTGACACTTCTTTGTATTTTCACATTTTTACAGTAAATATGAGAATGTAAACTTTATTTTTACAAAATAATAAAGTTATTTTTACAACTAATAAAGTATACAACTGATATAATTGTCATCAACTACCTAAAATGACTTATCATCATGTGATTTGTGTGAAATACATACCTCTACCATTTACATCCTGAAATCTAAATGACAACTTTTCATCCTAGGTTTTTTCTTGTGAGAAAATGACAGCATCTTGAATTTGTTTAATGCCAGTAAAGTTGTTTGAAGATAAAAACTACTACATAAGTGCTAAGTATTGTTATTGATCATTAAAAATCACTTGACATAACACAAGTGATTCTCTTCATTACTGGCATGAAAGCAACTTTCTCTAGACAAAGGCTAAGGACTTACTCATAATATTGACATTTTAAAAAGTGTATTACCGCTGGAAACACTTATATTTTATTTCATTTAACTCCTGTTGCTAGAACTTTATTTTGTTTTTATTTTTAATATTTTTTGTATGTGGGTAGTTCCCTGGCTGGGAATAGAACTTTATATTTTTGTGGTGTCTGGTCTATATTTATTTATATCAAATGATAATATTACTATATTATGAATTTTGCAGAAAAGTGCCATATCAAAGAAATTTTCAGAAAATGATTTTTTTTTAACACAAATAGCTAAGGTGCAGGTATGCTTTGGTGAAGTGCTGGTCTACTCAGCACTGGATTGGTGACATAGCTAGAAAATCTAATGTTAATTCAGATATAGAGTTTGGGAGTCGACAGAGAAATGAGGGCATAGATTTTGTAAGAGCTGGTGTAGGCTTGTTGAGAGAAAATGTTCTGAATTTTGTTCTCCAGATTTGTGGTCATATGTACATCTCCATCACCATCACCCAAGAGGGATCTCTAGGTTGAGCAGGCAGTAAATAACATCTTTCACTTTCTAATTGTCATCTGAGTGTTTTCGATCGCTAATAACAACTACCTGCTAGGCAAGGATTACTGTTATATTATTTGACAAAGAAACTGAAGCTCAGAGGTCGTTACTTGACCAAACTGACAAAGATAATACATTTTTAAAAGTGTCATACCACTCTTGCGAAGGACAGGGAGCTTTGCACTGCCTGACCTGGGCGCTGGAGGTAATGATGGGAAGTGGAGACGACCAAATGAGGAATAGCTCCATCATGCTTCCTGTGCTATTTCCATGTCTGATGATAAAGTTTATTTTGAAATTCATTTTTATTAAACAAGAGCTTTTTCTGCCTGATTTCAGGTGGCCTGATACAAGTAAAATAAGATCAAAAGATGAAATTTATATTCTTAGCTCTGTTGCTAATTAGCTGATTGTTCTTGTTTCTTATATATCCAGTAGGGATAATAACATAGTTTTATTAGTATCCTTTGAGATTAACAGATGTGAACAATTAAAGTGATAAGTAAATTCTTTCAGACTTTAGAGCATTTCTTTAGTGCTTTGGCTCACTCCCTGAAATATTGAGAAATTGGTGAAATTGTTGTCACCTGTTTCTTATGATTTTATTGTCACTTTGCCAGTTGATTGCTGAGTCAGTGCACAGCATGCTCTAAAGGAGTTTCCTGAATGCATCTGTAGTACATAGATGTCGTTCATATATACTCTTTCAGCTTTTCAGCCTCCATAATTTCTCCATTCACAATAATGTATACACTTTCAATGGGAAAACTTCTTTAATATATTATTCCCAATTTCCATTTCCAAAGAGCGAAAATTTGGAACACCACATGTAACTTTTCTCTAGGTTCAAAAGTTGTTATTAGGATCATATAGTTTACACATTTGTTATGAGTCACTAATTAAATTCTGCAGGTAAACTATACTGAAACTCCTTTAAGGTAGATGAACTCACTTTTTAGAGAGAACTTACAGGAACATATTTCAAATATTCTAAGATAATTACTATACCTAATAATGCTATTTTGAAGAATAATTTCTACGATTGTATTTAGCATTTAAAAAACCCATTGTGTAAATGTACCACAGCTTCTTTATCCAATCATTTCCTGGTGGACACATAGGTTGTTTCCATACCTTGACTATTGGTAAATGCCATATAACCTCATTTCCATGTGGAATCTAAAGAACAGAATAAATGAACAATCAAAATAGAAAAAAAATTTTTGGACACAGACAATAGATTAGTAGTTGACACAGGGAAAGTGGGGAAAAGGAGTGGAGAAGGAGGGAGAGGGATTCAAATATATGGTGATGGGAAAAGACATGGCTCTGGGTGGTGAGAACACAATGCAACATGTAGATGATAAAGAACTATATACCTGGAACCTATGTAATTTTGGTGACCAATGTCACCCCAATAGATTTAATGTTGAAAAAAGAAAAAAAAAACCTCTTCCATATATCTACATTCCTTCTCACACATAAACACTGCATATATACTAATGATCATTCAGAACTAAAAATCACAGAACAGGAAAAAGAGCTAATACCATAAATTATTTTGCCCTTTATCTACTTTATTCACTGTCACCAATGTTTGGGTTTTACTTCACTGACATAACTTTTGCAATTAAATTGAACCAAAAGAATATGAAATCATAAAATCTGTGAAGTCTTTAACACCATCATTATCTTTATTGTATGAAAAACCTTCTAGGCAGCCCAAACAGAGTACCTGGATATCTAAAGAAATCTATGTAGATCCTTTATATAGGAGGTTCTCCAGATGTGAAACCATGTCAAAATCTCCAAGTAAATAATCTTCGAGTCACTAGGACTATTAGTAACAAATCTCTGTGTAGTAGGGCTGTAGCATGAAGGCCATTGTATCTACTACTCCAAGCCACAAGCAATATTCAGAGAGGCACAACTTGAAGTACAAGATCCTAAGTTCTTGGCAAGGGGATGCTCAACACACAAAAAGGTTGTAAGTTCTTCTAGAACTTGACTATGCATAGAAGCTAGGAATTGTTGGTGCCAAACATGAACATCTTTTAAGGAATGGCTTGATATTAGGAGATTTTTGAGCACAAAAAGAAAAAGTGGGCAGTGGTGGTGGTGCTGAATATGTGAGCTACAAAACTTAGCAGGTCTAAAGATATGCTACATTAATAACCCCAAACAGTTGTTTGAAACTTTCTGGGAAATATTTCGTTTAACTAATATGAATTCTAGTTAGAGCTTTTAAATTCTCATTTTAAGGAAAGAGTATATGCTTCATAGTCTAGTGATTATAAAATAATTTTGAACATAAATTCCTAAAATATCAAATAGAGGTGACTCAAAAGACAGCATCAGTTCACACAATATGCTTAAACTTCACAGTTTGATTCATGACTGTCAATACAGCTAGAAGCAAGCCCATATTGATCTTTGGGTTACAATCATTTTATTGTTTCTGCCGCTCATCAGCAGAAAGAATTTTTTAAAATGCAGCTCACTTCACTTACAATGAAGTTGATTTTCCGAGGATAAGATGCTCAGTTCTTAAGAAAGGACATATTTATTCAGTTTTACCTTGGAGGAAACTCATTCTATAGATTCAGCATAGGTAAATGTCCAGAAAGATGATCTGTTACCTACAGTTCCTGTAAGGTATCTATTTAAGTAAAAATTGAACTTAAATACAAACAAAATGTTTATGCTGTGCATCTGCACAAAGTACATTATGCATTTTAGGCAATGCAGAAATCAACATAAAGACTACCCTCGGGAATTCCTGTGTGTGTGTGTGTGTGTGTGTGTGTGTGTGTGTGTGTGTGTGGTTTGGGCATACCATACAAAGGAGGTCTATTTCTGGAAGTGTTGGAAATGCAGAAGGAGAAGTTTAGTGATCGATGTAATGGCAAGTGTATTGGTATCCAATGAAGAGAGTGATTTTTACTTTCATGCCAGATGAGGAAATGCCTGACATTGTGACATTGTTAAATGAAGTTAAAAATACTTACATACATATATCTACATCTATCTATATCTGTATAAGTATGCTGTGTATATGTATATACATACATGAAATATATGTATATATGTATATACTTAACATATGTATATGTGTATGCTTAACTAGTCATGAGGTGGACTTAAATTTAAATTTGCAAACTTTTTTATTTCATGATCTTATCATTTTGTGTATTTCTCTGGTTATATTGTGTCAGAGTTTGAAAATATTTTTATTGGAAATATTTATTTGTTGCTAGAGAATTCATAGAACAAGAAATCAGTATTTATTGATATATATATATATATATATATATCAATAATAAACTTCAGTTTTGACAGTGAGTTAGACTTATTCATTAAGCCCCCTTTTTATTATAATCATATGACAAAAGTGTTTTCAATATACTAACAGCTAACAGAGAAATAAGAACATATTATATTTTATTCCAATGTAATAAAATGATGTCTCAACAGATTTTTAAGGGTAGAGATATCTTTGTTGGAAAATTACTTGACTGAATAACACAAAGGATTTTCAAAGTTGTTTTTCTTGTTTCCTTTTTGTTGGTGGTAGTTTGCTTCTTAAAGTATGACACACAAATAGTAGTAGATTTTATAGCACTTATTATTATAGGTTTTCTTCAGTTGGCTGCTTCTTGATATAATTTGTTCCATTTATTTCCTATTGTTTTGTCTCTTATTCTCCATTACTTTAAGTGACCTTTTATTTATATTCTTATTGCAAGTCATCTCAAAATGTATTTTTGAGGTATTCATGAAATAGATTGATGGCTGAAAGATAATATTATAAATATATAGATGATAGCTAGCTAGCTAGAAAGGTAGCTAGATGATAGATAGATAGATATAGATAATAGTCTTCTTCAGTAAAAACAAAAAAACTTTCCTAATATTATAGGTGTCATTATTGAGTCTGTTTCATTATGTCCTTTTTAGCTAATATTATAAAATGGAATATTACCCATGCATTTTCTAAGAGACAAACAATTATGTTTTTGTACGTTCGAAAAGTTTATCCTGAATGTTTCGTCCTACACGACAGCTTTAAAACAAGGCTCCTTTTCAGGCTGGATCACCTGCTTCTTAGGGATCTTTTTTCCGAGTACAGCACGCATGTTTCTACCTTCATGTCACACAGGGATCAAGAAACAAACGGCTGCGTTTTCAGTGGACTGCTCCCGGCAAATGATTAGGATCCCAAGCAGAGGCAAGCAGGGAATGGGCAGGCTGATTTTTTTTTAACTTAGTTTACTCTGATCATTTTGCATTGTGGTCATTTCTATACTTCTTTCATTACGTGGATGCTAGAGATGGTGACAAGTGACTCAATAATGAGGAGATACGTATGAAATGAGCATGGCTCTGGTGTGGCTGTCTTCAGGCGCGTGCATTTCTCTCTTCTCCTCCACAGCTTCCTGAAGGTGAATCTTAACCAAGGTGGAGTCAGCTTACTGGGTGAAGGACGTTTCTTTTTGTCTGAGGAGATTAAAACTATTCAATTCAAACACCTGCCACACATACATACCTTGCAATGCGCTTCAGGTGCTGTTTTCATTTCTAACCTGTTGTTTCCAGTGCTATCCGTATAACTAATTATTGGTTTATCTTGTTAGAATTCTTTCATCTGTGTAAATCTAGAGGTAGGGGGAATGCCTAAAGTGTGTCAGATAGTATCCTAATACAGCAGATAGGATTATAAAAATTATAGAATACAAAACTCATTTGTACATGATAATGATCCTGATAGTCCCTGAACTCATGAAATTCTATTGTATCATCATAAATGATATAAGTGCATATTTTAGTACATTTCATAATTGCTTAACAATGTTACATGTATAATGAAAATGAACACTAAGATGCCTAAAAACTCTCACGGCTTTGCCGTTTTCACTTGACTGTTTCAAAGAGTTTCCTTAATTTAAGAGAAATTTTCTTGTAAGGGCTATGTCTCTGCAAGCGTGTTTGAAGGGATTGTTTTCCTCTAGTTTGCACTAGGGCTTGAGGACACAATAAGTAATAAGGTAGCTTTGTTTTTAATAAGTGGCTGGTTCTCATCAAAATGGCCATTCTTTTGAGGAAAAAGGAAAACAAAGACAGTGTATTTACACACAGGAAGACAATAATGTGAAATAATTTCCTCCGTTAGCTCTGATATTATAAGCCTGGAGTTACTATTTAGAAAGCATAGTAAGCCAATATTTACCAAACATTACAGTAAAAGTAAAACATGTCTTCCCAGATTTTGCTACTATGGAACAAAACAAATAATATACTAAATTTACTTTTGGCATATCTATAATAAATATCACCTTATATATAACATTATTGAATATTCCTCCAAATTATTGAGTAAATTTTTGGGAAAAAAAAGAAAATCAAACCTCCATATTCTATAATAACTCTCCCAAACATGATTGGTATATTCTCCACTCTAGGACAACATGAAGAGCATATACTATAAGCCACAACCTAATAATTTATTTATTGTACTTAATTTCCTTTTCTACAAAGACAATATCTGAGATTACTTGTGCAAAAAAAATGTGTAAAACAGCAAGTGCTATAGGTAAATGTAAATAAAATCCTCAATAAAACTATTTAAACACATAGGAAGTACTCAGTTTGGTTATAGAATTACTATTTTTCTGTGCACTGCCATGGTCTTATCCCCCCGCCAAAATACCAATGTTCAGGCTGATTTAAATGTATCCCTATCTGTCTAAAAAAATTAAGCTCCAAGTAAGTCTGCCAAAGCAACAACTCCCTTCTCTGACACTCAGAATAGACCTTATTTCCCATCACATCACAGAGGTGAGGATAACTGGGACCACAGAGGAGTCTCTGAGCTCATTATAGCCAGCGTGGGGCACCCAGGGGACTTCCACATCAGCTGGCTTATTTCCTGGGTTAAGCAAGTCCTGCCTTATTTTTAATTCTGCAAAAAGCTATCTGTTACAAACTTCCGCATAATCTACTGAAAAGACACCCCATGGTATTAGAGTTGCAGGCGCGATGATGCCTCTCGGAATCTCAAACTATTAAATTCTGATACATAGCAGTTTGTTACTGGGAACGTAAGGCACACTTCCTTATCGATGACTTTTTACTTTATGATGCTGGTGTTCTGCTCAGTCACCAAATGCCAGATGGCCCTGACACCAACGGCTTCTGTTGGATAGAGAATGCACATGATAGAGGATTGTTTTCAAGTTCTATTGCTTTTACCCTCTAAATACCAGCCCTGCACAATTTTTACACAACTACTGCCTTGATTTTCTGCTTCTATCATTTCTTTCCTAGACTGTGATTTGCCATTTTCCCACCATTCTCTCCGCCAGGCCATAACTCATCTTTTTCATTACTTCCTAAACCCTGTTGTCCTTCCCCTAAAATTCTTTATTGGCCCTTTATTGTCAACAAGATGAAGTGAAAAAATAGCCCACAGACTTCCCTGGCCCACCTACATGACCCAACTCTTCTCACACCATCCCCCACCCTCCTTTTCCCTTCCCTTCTCCTCTTTCCCTCCCTCCCTTCCTCTCCTCCTCTACCCCTTCCTTCCTTCCTTTGTTTATTCATTTCAGAAATATGTAATTGGATCCCACTACATGCTAGGCACCGTATACGATCTGAATACACTTCAGTGAAAAAGCCTTATCTTCTTAAGTGTATAGATGAATGAGGGGGACATGTGTCTGCAAAATGATCATTACCATAGATGACACAAGCTACAAAGCAAAACATTATGCAAAAAGGCTATGCTGTGGGAGAATTTCACCTAGGCAAAAGGGGTGTGGACAGGAAGATTTTAGAGACTTTATTCTGCCACATGGCACAAAGTAGGTGCTTTTCCTTCATTCAGCTGAGGACCATGTGCTAGTGCTGGAGAAATAACATACAAAATACAGAGACTCTACTCACAGCAGTAATTATGCAAATCAGGGCAGCAGGAGCTGAGCGGGGAGCTCTCTAAAGGAAGTGACAGTAACAGCTGAGCTGTGGTTTGAAGACCTCTCAGGGAAGACCCTCTAACAGCAGATAAATTTGTGCCCACTCTCCTCTTTGTAAGCCTGACAAGAAATGGATCAATAGTATTGATCTTTTTCACAAACCAGCTTTCAGTTTCACTGATTTTTTTCTCTATTGTTTCCTGCTTTCAACTTCATTGATTCATACAGTATTTTTAAAATTATGTCCTTTCTCCTGCTTGCTCTAGCTTTCATTTGCTCTCCTTTTCCTAGTTTTCGAAAACAAATTAGGTTATTGGTTTTAGATCTTCTTTTCCAATCTATGCATTTAATGTTATAAATTTCATTCCAAGCACTGGTTTTTGCTATGTCTCACAAATTTTGATGTTTTATTTTAATGATCTGTTTGATAATTCCCACATCTGTATGTCACATCTCAGTTTATTTCTGATCGCTGTGTGTCTTCACAGAGTAGTTTTTTTCTGCCTGTTGCCTGCCTTGCCATTTTTATTTTCAAAGCTGGACAGGTTGTTATCAGCAGTAGGAACTGAGGTAAATACACCTTTGATGTTAGGATTTATACTAATCTGGCTAGGAGGCAAGCATTTCTCCAGTTGTATAACTCCCACCCCACTACCCCCACTGCTCCCTTCCTTCCTTCTTTCCCAGTCTGTTTTTGTTTTTGTTTTTAAATCCCTGATTCCTACTCATCATGTTTTTCCTTTTGCTGAAACTGAATATCCGGTGGGGCATAGAGTGGAGAGGAATCCTCTTGCCCAAGCTCCCGTCCTTTCCCCCAGAGCAGGCTTTGTTGAGAAGAAGGTTCAACACACATTTCACGTGGTTCCTTGTCCCCGATCCCCAACCTTCAACAAACCCAAAGGGGAGCATGATCCCATCTTCCTGTGAGGACCTGGTGGGTTTCCTGGAGGAAAAGTCCATGGAAGCCTGGGAGCCCGCCCCCAAACTGTCACCCTATGGAGTTTCTCACTGTTATCCTGGTCCACTCTCAGCCCCCCACAATTTATCAAAATCATCATTTTGCCGTCCCCCTAGTTCATGGTGCCAGCAGCTTCCGCTCCGTGTAAGTGGAGCTTGGCTGTGTATCTCTCCATGGGCCTGTCCTTCCAAATTCCAAGGTGGCAATTTGCCCCGAAACCTCAGTTTCTGATGAGTCCAATTAAAGGCTTGATTTTTCATTTGTCCAGTTTTTCTTGTTGTACATGAGTGAGCTGAACTGGGAAGTCTTCTGAACAGATTTTTAACTTTCTCTTTACGTTTTCCCATCTTCTGCAAATCTGCAGTCAGATGCCCAGAGCATTTTTATACTCTTATGGTCCTTGAAGTATAAATTGTGCCACGTCAAAGGCAAAATCAGTGTTATGACATCCAACTTAGATTTAGGAATTACATTTTTTAAAAATAAAAATCATAAATGATAGAAAACACAGGGCATGTATATTAAACTTTGTGACTAAGAAAACTTCTAATAATGACTCAACTATTAATAGGCACTACCCACAATGCATACTTCTAAAAATGGGTAGAGTATAAAATAACTTAAAGAAATAAATATACTAAAACAAATATATTCTTTATAATTTTCCATCACTTAAAACTCATTCATTTATTGTCATAACTGATAAAAACAATAATACAACTAGTGTGCCCATATGATGTAATTTAAGGAAAGCAAAACTTCATGGAGTTTTTTGATCAATTAAGATGAATGGGAAAACTATTACATTTAATAGTGGTGACTTTTCTCTTGGAAATTATCATTCTCAGTCATCCAAGCTGCTCTGTAACTAAATTCTCCGGGGCATAGTTTCTTTATGTGAATCTCAAACTGGCCAATGAGCACTAAGATCTCTAGCTAGGGCTAACCAATCAAAGAGAACCAGTGCTCTCCAGTAACCACGGAATGTTATAATACAAAGTCATTAGTACAAACCACTTAATCTATGATATCAACAGATTTACAGATTGTCGAATGTGATTGGAAGGTTTTTCTTTATTATGGAAATCCGTTAATTTATTCATCGGAAACCTTCTCATGAATGTTTCATGGCCATTTTGCTTAATATTATTAATAATATTTTCATCATATGATCCACAGAGAACATACATGCCACTTCTATAAAATAGACCAAGAAAGTAAGCTCTGCTTACTGTAGTCCAAACACCTGATTTTAGAACTAGCTTTCTGTCAGGACCCTGGAAGCACTGTCACTTACTGTCTCTACTCCTGACAGTTTATTAGGATAACTGATTTTGATGTTATGGGTGGAGTGGCAGAAAATTTGTGTAAATGTTATTTGTTGCAGAATGAGAATACTCAGATAACAGGGATCAAGTCAGCATGCAGGGTAAAGTTATGTTTTCAGGCCAGCAAAGCACGTTAAAAATGAATCTGATTTTACTGGCAGGTGCTGAGAGTGGCAGAAACGATTGGACTTTGGAGTTTGAAAGACCTTCGCAGACCTTGTAAAGAGCACACTTCTCTGAGTGCTCCTTACCTTTCTTCCCAGCAGGTTTAAACTTATCGATGTTTTTATTATTGACCTGTTTTCCATATATGCCTTTTATCCCCATACTTTTCCTGTATTTCCTTTTATTTTCTTTCTGTTTTGTGAACAGTGTGACTTGCCCTTTGAACCACCCAGGATATGTTTATGATCTATTTTGATCTGGAAGTATGTAGAATGTATGGTAAGTTTATCACGCTGTTTATCACACTATTGGCATGAAAAAAGTACACAAATTATTCTGATACACATTATTATGAATGTAGTAATCAAGATAATATTATTAAACAAATGCTGTTTTAAATAGCAAATTATTTTGGAGGTCTGTATATATAATAAAAGTTCAGGACAAACCTTATGTTTTAGTTTTTCATGCTAAACTGGAAGTTGGTTCTCCGTGTATCTTCACGGACATTTTAAAATGAATAATCACATGACCAACAGCTCCAGATGGGTTTGTGAAATGGTGTTTTAAATATTATTGCTATTAAAGCAGGAACAGGAATTGACTAACATTAACACAACAATGTGCATAGCCTATCGGTATCACCATTGGAGTACATTCTAGAAAGTATATATTACAAAGGATGGCAAATGTGGAACATTTGCTTATAAACAACGGAATTTTTTGGTTGTGCTGATTCATGTATCTGATTCCTGATCACAGAGGTGCCTGGATGCACCTTATCCAACTCTTACATCAACGTGACCAACACGAGTGTCCCCAGAGCATGGGACTGCCACAATTCCCGCAGCAGCAGTATCAGATTGCCCTTAAATGGAAGAGCTGCTTGTGGTAAACTTCTATGTAAGTGATTTAAATGTGTTCTTGTATACACAGCAATGTATCATACTAAAGAATAATCTAAGTAGTATGATTAAAGAAAAAAACAATTCCTATTTTGAAACTTCTCATTTTCAGCTATCATCATCAAATGCATGCTGTTTTAGGTCACTCTAGAGCTTTCTGAGTACCCAGAAGGGCTTCTACTTGCCGTTTTCATTTAGATCTTAGATAGTCTGCCTTGATCAACACAGATTCTTATAGATTCTGTCTAACAAAGACTCCAGGGAGGCCATCTGTGACAAAGGACATCGATTTGGTCAAGCAATTAAGATAGATGTCCTCACCCATCCCCCCAACCCCTTCCCATACATATATACATATTCTAGAGTTAGTATATGACATTATATGTGTATTTGTTTGTTAATTTATTGCATACCTTGGCCTACCTCTAACATTTGAACAGCCTAGAATGAGAAGAAAAATGGAGATCCACATATATGTCCAGATTTTTAAAGGGTATAAATTAAGCTACCAACTTTTAAATAAAATACAAAAAACAATCGATGTCCCCAGAGGATTATAATCATTGTACAGTTAAGATTTATCACCCTTTCTTATATCGATGAATGTGTTAGTAAACCATATAGTGTATTTCCCACACTAAGTTCAATACTTTAAACTAATATTTCTCTGTAATAAAGTGCTATAATTTCAATAATTGTCACACTGTCTTTAATTGTATGCAAGTTATAAGATAATTTCACATTTTATCAATAAAATAATTATTTACATTAAGTTTTATGCTTTATTTCAACACATTTTGTATCTTGTAATTTGAATTTGCTTTATTTGCTTCTATTTAACCTGATTTGAGATAACTTGTCAATTAGACAAGAGAAAGTGTGTCTTGTGGAATTGTCAACATGTAGCCTATTTTCTGCTGTAATTAAATTCCTCATTGTCACTTCCAGTTTCCTGAGATATTATCCCTCTTCCACTCATTTCCTCTGTTCTCTCATACCACAAACACAGGATTGTTGTGCCCAGCAAAGACTTATTTCAGATTTGTATCGAGAAAGAGAGGACAGAATAGCACATTAAGAGTAAGAACTTGACTTGGACATTAGATATCAAAGATTTTTGACCATCTCTTTACAGGAAATTTATCACTGGTCACTTTTTTCCTCAAAGGTCCCATGTGTCACCACATTAGTTGTCCCCCTTTTCATTTCCTAGTATGTCCCTGATTTCATATTTATAATAAGATTATAAGATTCTGATCTGCTAATTTTAACATCGGGGTCATCTTGAGTTACTAAATTTTTTTTCTTTCTTTTTTTTTCTTAATGTGGGTTATGTTTTTCCACTTGCTCATGTATCAGGCATCTTGTAACTTTTTACTGTGTGCAGAACAATCTCAGTGATGCATTGTAAGTTTAGATTATGGTACCTTCCTTTACATGGTGTTGAGTTTTGTTTTGGCAGGCCGTTCATTGCTAGAACTCTTACCTTTCTGTTTCTGTAAAACTTGGTTTAATTATTGGTAGAGCAGATCTATTTCAGTTTCCAACTTAGTCCTAGAGCATGGCCTTCTTTCTATGTTGTAAGATACACCATTCTAGAGTTTCAAATGAATGTTCAAGATACTCAGTTAAGACTCTCAGTCTTGGATAAATCAGAATCCTGAATCTCCCAGTCCCTCTTCATCTGTTGGTAGCACTTCATCTCTCAGTCCCAAAGCAGGTGCTCTTCGCTAGATTTCATGGTGAGTCGTCTTGCACATGTACATTGTAACTCTTGACCACTAACAGGCAATGAATCCTCATGAAAACGTCGGCCCTCCCTACAACCTTGTACATCCCTTGTCTTTTCTCAGGTACTGCCACATACATCCCTAACATTTCAACAAACAAATATTTGATCTTCTTCCTCCATTCAGTGAGAAGACTGGTCCATAACAAGCAAGGGGCTCCAGGCAAAAAGCCCAGGTCACCTATTTTGGGTATCTGCCATGCATTTTCCTCTTTCAAGAATTATATTTCTGAGCTTCCTGATATTCAGCACCTAACAAGTTACTTCATACACTTTTCCAGTTTTGCTGTTATTTTCACCAAAAGGTCAATTCCAATACCAGTTAACATGGCACGTCCATCTTTAGTGTTTAGATTACTGTGATCATATTACAGGTAAAATTATATACTGATGATTTTCATTTTACATAAGGCAAATTTTAATATTGTTATACTTAAAATACTTTTAATAATTTTACCTAATATTAATCAAGTATATAAATATAATTTTAACTACACTATTTTTCCATTATATTGCTTCCAAAGTTACTATTGTAATTAGTGATATCACGAAAGTAGTTTTCTTTGTTTAAATTTATTTTATCTATTGGAATTACATAACTGAAATTATAACCTTAAAAGAATGTGTAAGTGTTTAGATTCCTAGTATATTTTTACTAGATCCTTTTTTAAAAAGTAGGGTGATTGTTTAAAACTATGTTCACAGACTTTGACATTTTCCCTTGAATGTTAACTGGACTTACTGACTTGCTTCTGAATAGCATATTATAGAATTATTATTAACTTTAGAGTTATAACATTATTAATTAAATCCTGTCACTTAATGTGTAAATAGCTCTTTTGATAAATACATTTGCAGCCAGATAGTTCCAGTGTTCCTATTGCTCCCCCCAGGAGTGCTTTATGTGTGTTTGGGAATCTCCAAGGCTGTTAAGTCATGCTACAGTTTAAGATTAACAAAGGCACGATTAAGTTATTGCTGCTTTCTTAGAAATGACATGACTTGGAATCATTTTCTTTCCAAGTAATATACAGAACATATAACATCTTGTGCTATCTGACACTTTTAAGATGCCAAAAAATATATTGAAAATTTAAATCAGACTTTTATTTTCCAAAGAATTAGGCTGATATTAGAGTGCTATCTTGATGATGACTAAAGTTATAGGCTATTAATAATTTTCCTATTTGTTTTTCTTGAGAGATGTAGAACTTTTACCTTCATTATTGTAGACAATTTTCATGTGTCAAGTTCTCCAGATATTCAGCATATGTATAATTATATATAAACAAATTCAGACATAGAAGTAAGGTCAATGTGAAGAAATTCTATAGATTTATCTTATATTAATCATGAACTTTGATCAGAAGCTTTTAAAAGCAACAATAAAAGAGATGGCTGACATTTACTGATTTTACATTTATGTTATATCCTTACAACAACCGTTAGGAGCAAGTAGTGTCTTCTTTATTCTATGAGGAATTTTAACTCAAACAATCTTAAGTGACACAGTGACACATGTAGTAAATGCGGAGATGGACTTTATCTCCAGGTCTTGACAACCAGAAAATTTGTGCCTGATACACACAGCCATCCATATAGATTTAGTCCACAAATGATACATTTTAGCAAATAGGAATTTTTAAGTATGTACTTATTTTTGTTGTTGTTGTTGTGTACAATGTTTGTGATCTTATCCTGGAGATCACATTAGTGGATCAGGTAACCCACTAATATTTTGATTCTTTAAGAAATTTTAAGTCTTTCAGTGTGGCAACAACAGAACCTTATTTTAATTTGACTCCATTGCCCATGAAAGTGTGCTTCTCCTATGGAATACTTCACCTGTATATTTCACCTGAGGAGCCAAGCAAGTCAATAAATCTTCCTTTTCAAGTATTATTACCTAATTTAAAATTTTCCTTTAAATAATTCTGGGCAAACATTTTGTTTCTCTCAAGATTCAATTTTGTGTGTGTGTGTGGCGGGGGGTGGGGTGGGCAGGGTTCTGTGGCTGGGAATTGAACCCAGGCCACGGCGTTGAGAGCGCTGAAGCCTAGCCACTACACCACTGGGGAACCCCCAAGATTCAATTTCTTTCTAACTTTCAAATGTTAGCTCTTCTTACTATTGGGCATAGTATCTTGAATTGGAAATATCTTAGAGAGCCAAGAAAGTGTTCTAAACAAAATTCCAGTTTTCTCCAAGGAGCTACAATTCATCTATTATGTTTAGTAAACTTTCCAAATGTTTTATGCCTCATAGTTTCCTTTGTATTTTCAGTTGACTAAATTTAGGCAACTCAGCTTTGTGCATTTCATTTTTTTTTCAATCTACACAATTTATTTAATCTAGTAAAAAATTGTAAACTTACTTTTAGCTTTTTCTCTGCGTGATTTTTTTCCTAACCTGGACAGTTACCAAAAGAAATCTTAAAATATGATATTTATGGAAGTCTGGAGACTGCTAATACTTATGTTCAAGAATAGTATTTCAAGGAAATGACCTAGCTATTCCTTCTTTGGAAACTATAAGAATCACATCCTTTATAATATTCTAATATTAGTGTTGAGTAGGCATTTTTAAAAATTCATTCACACTTTTATATCACCGGAAATTCTTTGTAATGTAGATCTGATATAAGCTATTATTTTGACAATAAACTTATATACAAGTTGAAATCCATATTATATATTGTCATGATATTTAATGCAAATATGAAGATTAAGGAATCTTTTCTCCATAGACAACAGGAAAATTTAATTTTCTGCTAGGTTACACAGTCTAATGACAAACAGAAACAATCTAAGAATTTAAATTATTACTGTGGCCTATGTTGTATTAGTTACTGTTAATCAGAAATCTGTACAGTGCTACGCCTCTCTTTAGTAATAGAAAGTAGGTTTTATTTTTGCTTTTTTTTAAAAAAAGCAATTGAGTCAATTTTCTATCAACAGCAACTGCATAGTTCGCTGTATGTTAGAATCACTGTATTGAATAGGTCTGTGTGAATATGATTGAATAACTACATGAAAATATATTGTCTCTGCTATTTTTATTTTATATCACATTCTCCCTCCAATTAAATTATGAGAATAATTTTTTAAATAAAAGTCAATGTTTTTCTGTATAATTAGTTTATTTTCAATTTGGGAGTGTAAATCAGATATGATTATACTTTCTCCAATAACTCCCTCCCTCACTCTTCAGTATCAATCTCCCCTTCCCAGCTGCTTAACATATCATGCATGGATTCTGCACTAATTTAGCTGTTACATTTAGCTGTTAGATCTTGGGCTCATATCTCTTCCCCTGGCCAAACAAACCACACCTAGGGCTTGTGGTGTGAGGGTTTCCTCCCTTCCTTCCCCACACTCCCTCTCCCAGACTCTGGGCAGGGGACAGGATGGAGCCTTGGTGGTCACCTGACCCAATCAACCTAAAGCTAGAGGGCAGTTGAGAGATGACCCTGTCCCACTCAGCTCTTGGACACCCTCTGATGTGATGGTCTCCACACTTATCCACCTCTCTCACATGCGTTAATAAAAACAACTTTTCTTCCCTTTAAAATCTTTTATTATTGTCCTGTATGAGAATTAGTTAGGCTACCATTTGCAAAAAATAAACCACTGGGAGTAGGCTATGGCTCAAAATTTCAGCTCCAGAGAAAGTAAGTTTAATAGTATATCTAGTGCAATGTGCTACTGAGCTCTTTAAAAGGAAATTTAAGCAAAACAGCTGGAATTCTTGATGGAGCATGTTGAACATAAGGTCATTCTACAATAATAGAGTGTAGAACAGATAGAACACCAGTAAATGCCATTAAGATTGTGGAATCGCTTGTTGTGATGTTAATTCATGTATTTAATGGATACAATCTCAAGGTTGAGAAACTTCAATTAAGAGGAAATTCTAAATGAAGAATGTTAGTGACATTTGCAATGGCTCATAAGATTATAAGAGAGCCTGATAAACATGTTTATTTACATGTAGCTTGTTTTCCTTAACAGAATGGCAACTTATGCCTTCAAGAAGTTTTATACAATAACAAAGACCACTACTACAAAATTAAATGATAAACATTTAGCTGAAGAATCTTGCAGGAACAGAGTTTACAATATGGTTATGAACACTACCTTCTGAATGCTATAAAGAAAAACAAAGTCTTTCAATTGCCATACAAATTAACCTCTGTGACTCATTTGACAAAAAAAAAAAAAATCACACTTATCTCAGAGGCATATATAAAACAGTTCTCTTTGCAAAGAGAAAGTCTATTGTTGATACATGAGAAATTGCACGTAAAGGCTACGGCATGGCCTTGAACACGAGAGGCACTAGAGTAGCTGTGCATTTGATTGGTGATTTGACTGGTATGGCTCACAGGATGCTCATTTGAGTTCGAGACCCATCACTCTAAAAGAGTAAGGCTGAGAAGGAAGGTTAATAGGAATAATAAGGAAGTCAAGCCAAGTATCTAGGGAAAGCTAGGAAAAGGGATTGGTAGAAGCCTGAACAGCACCCTAAGATAACCTTGAGCAAACAAGTCCTTGATTAGGATAACAGAACAGAAGGAGAGAAAGGAGAGCTCAGGGCCTTCTATCTTTGTGGACCTGTTGTATCTATCACTCTGGACTGCCTAATATTATTTTTTTTTATAAGAGAGATTATATTTTAAGCCATTGTTTGGGGGCTTTCTGTAGTATACCACCCAACCCACTACAAAACAATGCACACAAATTTTAATTTAGAACCCTGGATCATGACCATGGGAACGAAAGATTATACCAGATAGTCAGCTTCTGTTCTCATGGAATGTATTATATAATGGGAAACACAGACAATGTGATACACAATAATAACGATAGGATGTGACTGTGTTATAACAGGGGACTTTGCTCAGAATTCTGAGTGCGTAGAGCGGATGACCTAAGAAGGAAAGCATGATGGGATTGTGCATCACTATGCCTAAGAATCAGGAGAATGCAGCACGCATGCTTCATGCTGCCATTCTCAGGTGAGGACGTCTCTGATGGGCCACATATGGGAAAGGTAGTTTGTTATTCTAGCCCCAGTGATGAATTTGGGATGATCCGTTCATCTCCATCCCATACTCTCTGTCCAGACTCTTCTTCTACATGGAGTTGGTATTTGCACACCATCATGGATCAGAGTGTGAATCTCTGCCCTTAGAAGGTGGTCATGTAGAAACGCTCTAAACAAAATCACAAAGTTACATGTTTGCAGACCAGAGCAAGTGTGACATGCCTCTCTGCTGGGGTCTCCTTTAAGATGCCCTGCAGTTAGTTTTCCTGAGCATATATGGACAAATGTGCTTCTCAAACAGAAGACTTCCTTGTGGCCCAAGTATTATTTAGCTTAGAACCAGTACTTACTCACACAGCGTTTACAGGAAGAGTAAATATGCTTCTGAAAAAATCCCCTCAAGAAAGCATGCTGCTAGGAAAGAAAAAAAATGATATTAAGAGGTCTTTTCAGAACAAAGTACTATATCCCTGAAGTTATTTTAGGAACAAAATTCAGTTTGAACTGTTTGAGATGAGCTAGCTCCGTTCCTAGAAAAATGTGCCATGGTGTAATAGACCACTTCTTAATGGGCCATCGGATGTTTTAGTTTGTACATATAATTAATCATTTTATATTGTCCTATGATTATAAAATTAATAGAGGAAAAATTCCTCTGTATTTGAAACATTAGGGGACATTAAGGCTATTAGTCCGAGATAGAACAGCTGAATCCCTAAGTATAATAGTTAAGTTGTGGTCCCATTAACAGAGATACTTGAGACAGAGGGTATAGTTACTTTTCTGCTTGCAGTTTCAATTTTACATTTGAGGAGAGTGGAAACAATCAGGTGGCAACTTTTACTTCAGTACAAAAGACAGAATTATTGTTTTCCAAAACCAATGGCTGTCAATCAAAGCCTAGACACCGGGTGAGCTGATGAATAATTTAAGACTGATTTGTTAACAGTGCAGAGGTGAAGTCGGCCACTCAGGGAGACACACTGCCAATTGCCAGCAATGTACTATATTTGTGAAAACCACAGGCAGCCATTTACGGAAAAGATTAGGCCAGTTACTGTCCACGTGTGGCAGTTTCTTGATTTCAGATGTCACTCTGAAAAGCTGCAAACTGACAACTGGAGTTGGAACGAGGCTGCATAGTTTATGAAGAACTGCGTTTACCTGAGGTCTCTGAATGCCCACCTACCTCCTGCTGGGACTGAAGGTGTGCATGCAAATGAGCACTGACAGGGAAAGGTGATGCATTAAGGAGCCATCTAGCACCTTTGCCTGACTCCTGCTCTAATCTCTTGCCCGTGAGAAAGTATGGCGATGGGTTTTATTTCTTAGAGCTGATGTTATCTCAAAGAAAACACTACAAATACACTTCATTCACTCCTAAACCATCCCTATGAATATAATTACTTTCATCCTGCACCAGAATTATTATGTGTGTAGTTTGTTTTTTAAAAAAATACGCTCTGAGCAAAGCAGACAATTTTCTTTGGATACCGCAGTAGTAATTACTGCAGGCACGATCCACTGACGAATGATAAAGTTAATGGGCAAAACTTTAAGGAGAAACAGATTGTCCACATAGCCTCAAAGTATTGACCCCCAAACATTTACTAATAATTGTGTGGGTCTTAACATAAGTCCCCAAATTCTTTGGTAGCTCTCTTCCCTTCAAGAGGTGGCACTTCTTTTTCCTTCCTTTCAGTATGGGCTGGACTTGGTGAATTGCTTCCAAGGAAGAGCATGGACAAGGGAAAATGAAAATTAACCGTAGAGAACCCTATCAGGTAGCATGCAACCAGGTGACTCAGGTGAGCTTCACCAAGAACAAGCCATATACCTTTGCGCTATGTTGTCCCTGATGTGAGGTAAAGAGTAAGGCACTTTGCTTCTGTGGTAGCCTTCTCCCAAACTCCTAATTTTCAGCTAGTTATGAAGAAACATCAGAAACATTCAAATGAAGACATTCTACAAAGTATTTATCCAACATTTTTCGAAAGTCTCAATGCCAGGTACATGAAATCAAGTAAACACTAAAAACCTTTCACGGATTGAGGATGTGGCTAAGATGACTGGATGAAACTTGGTATCTTTGACTGGATCCTGGAACAAAAAAAAAATTTTTTTTAGACAGGCATTAGTGGAAAATATAGTAAAATACAAATAACATCTAACTTAGGTAATACATTTTTACCAATGTTAATTTTCTTAGTTTTGATAAATGAAATGACAGCTGTGAACATGAGAAGCCAGGTGAAGGTAGATTGGAATCCTCTCTATTACAAATATATCTGGTCCTTTACATATACTGAAACAATTTCAATACAAGTAAAAATAAAAAATCTCTAAAGAAGAAAGTGGTCCATGGATGCTGTAGGTTGCATTGTGTTCTCTAAAAGACACGTTGAAGTCCCAACCCCCAGGACCTAAGAATGTGACCTTATCTAAAAGTAGGGTTCTCGCAGATGTAATTAGGTAAGATGAAGTCCTACTGGAGTAGTGTGGGCCCTTAATCCAATGGGACTTGTGTCCTTTATGAAGACACACAGACACACAGGGAAGAATGCCCTGTGATGCCAGGCAAAGATTCGAACGCTGCAGACCAAGGACCAGCCAGGTTGGTGGCCTCTCGCAGACCCTGGGAAAGAGGGTGTTTCTCCTCTACTGGTTTCTGAGGGAGCAGAGCTCTGCAGACACCTGGATTTTGGACTTTGTAGCCTCAGAATTGTGAGACTGCTTTCTTTTGTGTTAAGCCAGCCAGTCTGTGGTATGTTGTTACATTACACAACTAATACAATTGAGAACTACAGTGAACTTCTCCATGTTTGTTTGTTTTTTTAATGAGTATGAGCTATTCAGGTCTTTTTAAAATTAGTATTAAATTTAGAAACAAAAGTTCTGTTTTCTTGAATTAAAAAAAAGAAGCTACACAAAGCTATAATTCTAGTAAAAAATTGTAAACAAGATATCCTGAAGGATGGGGCTACGTGAAGAGCATTTATGGAATGAAAAGTCCATAATTTAAATGCATTAGGGGTCCATGTTCGATCATTTCTTTGTGATTTAGAAAAAAAATAAACTGTGTATTTCCAAAGTTATTCTTAGTGTTTACTTTAATTTATTAGGTTCTCTAATATTTCCCAGAAAGTTTGAACCTTGTAAGCCATGGTTTTGATTTAAATCCTACACTGAAATTGCATATGTCAATAGTAATCATTTAAAATATAAGTTGAAGTTCTGTTTTCCACATGAGAAATAAGGCAACATGTCCTCTCTGCTTAGCAATAAACTATATATTTTTATCTGAAGAGGGATACTTCCAGCTTCTTATGTCTTATATAGTTTAATGTCAACTCTGACTTTTTTCAATCATGCTTTTCCTTTAAATTTTTTCTCAAAAGGGAAAAGAATGAAGACTGTTTAATAAATTACTTTTTTATTTTCATCTCTATTTTCAAGAGTAAAATGTAAAATGGTAGATTTGATGGTGGAAGTTAAATATTGAAGTGCTTTGTGGATAGAAATGATTGCTAGACCATTATCCTAGCTCAACTCAAGGTTTTTTATTTATTATTATTATTATTATTATTATTATTATTATTATTATTATTTGCTAATGTGAAGAGACACAATCATTTGTTCAAAGCAAATCATCAGATTGAAAGGGAGTTTGAAGAGCAAAGTATCTACTAATACAATTTTGGTACCAAATCTTTAATTAGGGGATAGGAAATTCGCATCCTATTGGAATGGAATCTTACTCAAATTTAATGAGAACACACCCGTCAGGTTTTCTCTACCCGAGGGGAAGGGTCCCTCCCGTTCTGCGGTGGGAGGCGGAGCACGGAAGCAGGACGGCCCGCAGCTGCAGGCGCAGAGCAGGGCGCCTCCGACCGGATTCGCAGACGACGCGCTTGCAGCCGGCCGGGGCGGGGGAGCTCGCTCGGCTCAGCTCGGCTCAGCTCGGCTCAGCTCGGCTCAGCTCGGCTCAGCTCGGCTCAGCTCGGGAGCCCGCTCCTCCTGACCGCCAACCCGCCCCCGCTGCCTGGTAGCGGGGGGACTGAGCGAGTCTCCTAAGCTAGTTGAGCTTCAGTTTCTGCTTTTGCAAAAATTAAGTCCGAATCTCACAGGGTTGCTCTGGGCATTATTAGAAGGGGAAATTTTATTACAGAGTAAATCTTGGTTATTCTTAGTTTTAAATTTTTGAAATTAAAAATGAAATCATTTCCAAGAATATACATTCCTACTCTTCCTATTCTCTGTGTAATTACCTCTTACAGGTTTTTCTTCGAGCTTCCTATTACCAACTGCATTTCCCACCATTCTGGGAAATGAATTTCTTAACCAACACGGGACGTTCTATCTTGGAAATCTCACGTTTTTGGATGGAGGTTCTAAGAATAAAAATATCGCATCTCCAGCTGTAGTCCTGGTTTTCTCTGAAGTTCCATATTTCTTGCAGTGGGCAAAACAACCATGATTGAGTTTCTTGTCATGAGTAAGACCCAAGTGGACACCATCGCCCCCTGCCTTGGGACAATTGGAATCAGCTGTGAGTTCTTTGGGAACGAGAATTCTGTCATTGATCTCTCTGTCTATATGACCTGAGCATACATGGTAAGATGGTCAGTAAATAGTTGTAAAATAAATGAGTGAATGAATGGCTGAAGAACAAGGACTTTTTTTTTTTCCATTGGAAAGGGTAACTGCAATGGACACCAGTGGGCAATGAAAGTAATATAAGTGGTACCAGTCATTGTTTTCCTCTTCAGCCAAAAAAAAGTTTGGAGCTAGGGACTGTGATTAGGAAGGCCAAGTTTTAAAATTATTATTATTATTAATGAATTATTAATTAAATATTCTACTACTAATTGAAGTTTCTCCAGTACCTATTTCTCAATCTGCGACAAAGCTATCCTCTAAATATTTTATGTCAGTGTATCACCATGAGTGTTTCTTGAGATAATCTCAAGAAAAAAAATTTAGGATTTACGGATTTCAAAAAATCCAAAGATCAAATAATTTACCATCTAACGTGATACAAGAATACAGATGCTCATGCACTGACCACACTTACACACATGTACAACTATATACTCATCTTACCCCTTATGATCTTCCATTCCAAGTAGTGCCAGTGTACATACCTTTCTGCCCTCAAAAGATGAAATCTGCAGTATTAAAGACCGGCATGGAAAATGCAAATACTCCAGAAATTTTTGAAGTCATGTCCTTAGCATTTCCAAGGGAAAAGCCTGAATGGATAATAAAATCCTCTCTGTAAGACTAAGTTTAAGTATATGGAAATTGAACATATGTAAATACTCAATGTAAATTGAAGTCTAATTTGAGTATATGTAAATTACAGCAGCCTAGGTGACAGCATTTTTGCCGGTGTCCTTCAGTAACTTAATGGACACTGACTGAATCCTTATGAAAGTGTGGTTGACAAGTGCCAGAGAAATAAATGTTTTATGTATTTTTCGGTGCGTTAATTTTCTAAATAAGAAGCAGCTACGCCATGGTGTAAATTCTACTACAAAGGACAGTGTGAGAGAGCTAAGTATATTAATTTTAAATTCATATAGTATAAAACGCAGTCTAAAACACAAATTGAGGGGTTGGACCTAGCTAGGCATAGGGGTATTTGAAAAGAGGGAAGAAAGGAATTATGGGTGCAAGGGATGTAGGGAATTAGATTTGGTGATGAGACGATGTGATGATTTTTTTTTCTGGTTGCAATGATTTATTTGTTCTTATACACTGAAGGATGAATGGGATCATGTCAACAGCTTAGAGTGGAGAGTATTTGTAGGTTCTTCACAGAGAAAAGAAGTAAAAAAATCACTAGGGAATTTTAATAAATTGCTGGGCTACACTCTGTATCCATTTGAAATTTGGGATAAAAACTAT
This sequence comes from Lyroderma lyra, assembly GCA_004026885.1. Classification (NCBI taxonomy): domain Eukaryota; kingdom Metazoa; phylum Chordata; class Mammalia; order Chiroptera; family Megadermatidae; genus Lyroderma; species Lyroderma lyra. The sequence goes on from PVJL010006064.1 coordinate 79,791, forward strand.
ACTTTTTTCTTTAATTTGACTTTTATCATCTTCTATATCACATTATTAATGACCATTTCCTCTGTGGAAATCATGTCTTCCCAGATAAATTCTATTTTATTGAAAGGCAGGATTATTATAGTTCATGGGATCTTTTGCACGGTACACTTTAGTGTCCTGGCCAGTAAACATCATTCTTACAAACAGTTGTGGAATTTGAGATTAAATAAACGGAATGAAACACTCAGGAAATGTTTTCTAACACTTTTTCCTTTTCCCCTATACTTTATTAACATAGTTGTTTATATGAGATTATCATCTCTCCCATGCACACACCCGGAGAGTGAGCTTTGCTTGTGCCATGAGCAGCTGTTTCTCCAAAGGAACCCAATGAGCCTCTTCTGAAGACCCCAAGGGAGGCCCAAGTTAGATATGCTTTCTCATCAGCATGTTCTGAAACGTGAAGAAACACCCCCGTTGGCGTCCGTTTCTAGTTTACTTCCTTTGACTATGGAATCACAGTGTTCCAAAGTCTTTTCTAACTCTAAATGATATGGCAGGAAAGCCATAGATTTTGCCCTGGGAATTGAGAACAGCTTCATGTCGTAGATGAGAGAGGGCCCCAATTAAGATTATGCAATTATGCTAACTAAAGGTTTTAGAAAATGCTTGAAATACAGAAATCATAGAATTTGCATGAAAATACTTAGGAGGCCTAATAATTAGAAACCTTTCAATATAACCTTCCTTTATGCCACAAATCTCACACATTTTTCTCAGAGCCTTCTCTCTTAAGAACTATTTTCCACTTAATTCTATGACATGCAATTCTAAGGTTGATACAAAAATAGCCCCCTCTACGCTTTTAAACTTATGTGTGGAAATAGCTGGTAGCCACAGAGCGGGTCCTAATGTTAGTGGCCAGAGGAGACCCAATGGTCAGGTGTGAGGCGGGGTAGGTGGCACTCTGTCACAATAAGCATACACCCACAGAGTACCATGAGAAAATAAGGAAGATTCTAACATAACAGTAATTCAACTTTACTATTAAAAGTTCAGAAATTCACAGAATTATAAAGAAAAATCATGTAACATTTGATCCCTTAGAGACAAATGTATTTAATCGATTGAGATAGAAGCTAATGATCATTATTATTTGGATGAATCAAAATGTATTTACTACATGATTTATAGCTTTAAAAATATCTAAAGCAATCTTGTTATTCCATTTTTGTCTTTTAGCTTCTTTCTGGCTTATTCTCTTTAAATACAGAGGAAGTCGGCGAACTATTTCATCCAAGATCAGGTTAAATTCAGATCAACTAGAACTGAGCTTGCTCTAAACATGTATGTCTCTCCTATTTACCCTTCCTGATTTTTGAAGCTGTTCTAAATGTGCTGCTATTACCATTTTTCTTAACTAGTTCATGAGGAAATCAGTTCTAAACACAAAGGTATGTCAGTAAACACAAGAGGAGGCATACATTTTCTATAATATTATACAATACATTCAAAATTCTCCCAGTACTATCTACCATTTATAAATTATTAAACACAGGTGGTTCCTCTTCAGAGATTTTTTTAAGTCATAATTTTATGAGCACTTTTCTATGTTCTAGAGACAAAGAACGGACACTGATAACAATTATAGAGAGTACAATAGGACATTAGAATTGAATCCCCTGAGATAACCTGATCCAGTGCTCACCCTGCTTTCCAACTTTTACTTTACTTAAGAAAAGTAAACCCAGAAAGAGCAATCTACTTGACCAAGTTCATCCATTAGAGTCAGTCCTGAGATTCGAACCTATGACTCAGTGTCTGACACCTGGGACTTACACTCTCCACAGAACCCCAACATTGCTTAAAGAACTCTTGGTGGGAGTTCCCTGGTGGTGTAGTGGCTTAAGGCTTCAGCGCTGGTGCTGTCAGTGCTGCAGCCTGGGTTCGATTCCCAGCCAGGGAGCTACCCACATACCAAAAAGCCAAAAAAAAAGAACTCTTGCTGTGGCCATCTGAAGCCATTTGCCCTTCTCTCGTCTCCTCCACAGCTTCCTCAAGGTGAACCTTAACCAAGGTGAATTCAGCTTACAGATGAAACACATTTCTTTGTGTCCAAGGAAATAAAAGTTACTCAATTCGAATACCTGCCAAGCACATCTAGCAACGTACTTCAGTTGTTTTCATTTCTAATTTGTTGCTTCCAGAGCTATCAGTATAACAAAATCACTGGTTCATCTTGTTAGAGTGATTATTTCATCAATGGGACATTACCACACAAAATCTTACACACAGAGGCAAGGCCTCACTCATCCAAGTCCAACTCTCATGGCTGATCTCCAGGAAGCTGTCCATATCCAAGCCTTCGAGGCAATTCAGCTTCTAGAAAACAGAGTGTTACACCACCGGACCAAGTCACATCAGCAAGGTTTAGGCCCAGTCCCCAACTGAGCCAGTGGTGAGGTGGGTGTTGCCCCAGTCACATAAAAGCCCCATTGCTCAATGGCTGGGGTTCCCTCTTAGGGACTAATGTGTGGCATTGTTAGGTCCCAATGTCCTGTCCAGAGAGCAGTGGACAAAGAGGATCCTATAAACCTGCTGCACCCATGAGACCCATTGTCTGCCCTGTTAGGCTACTTGCCTTTATGACTTGATACCCACCTATGGGGACGTTTCCATGCTACACTCCACACACTCATTGCACAGCCATCCATCTGTTGAGAAAGAACAATTCCTGTCATAAAAGGCATGAAGTCACCAGATCTCTTCTCATTCTAATGAAATAGTCATAGTGACATATAGAGCAATTTGTTTTGACATCATGCTGGATATCTTCCATTGGTCTTCCAGGCCCACTCTCTACATTTCTCCACCCATAAATGTCCACCCCCAATTTTCAGGACCCAGAAGAGCTCACTTGTTCTGAGGCTTCAGGTTCGACGTGGCCAGTGGGGAGTTGGCAATCAATCGAAGAGGCAGAGAAGAGTGCAGAGAGAGGATCTGTCCTCCTGCCTAGCTATTGAGAGTTCACCTCCTGCTGAGTGTCCCCCACGGTCACTAGTCCTCTCAGTCTCACTGTCACTGAATGATTCTTTCCTTGTGTTTGACAATGACCTCTCCCTCTTTCATACTTAGCAATGGCAACAGGTTCATATTGCTGCGCTAACCTGTACTAGATATTTAGCTTTATGGTTCTTAAGGCATTTGAAAGATTGACTCAGACATAGTCAGGGCATTGGAAAAAAAGAGTAAGAAGTAACAATGCTGGTCATTATTAAAAGCAAAATAATGGCTACGTATTGATTTTAAATATTGATCCTGCCTTTTTTTCTGAATGATTTTATGATGTTTATTTAAAATAGTTTCCCAAAACTCAATGTAAATTTTAAAGGTCTTCATTCTCCATTGTCCAGAGCACCGAACTTGTGATGCAAACCATCTTTAACCCAGATTTTATATGTGAAGTTTGCACCACAATGATTTTCAGAAATCATATTTCCCATCTAATCTAAAATCATTTTATATGTACTCAAGATATTAACATACTTTACTAAGATACTACTGTTCTCTAAAACTTTTCATTATTTTATAAGTAGTTCTTGACATTATTACTTTGGAATAAATGGAAAGCTCCTTTGGAATGAATTATCTTACCTGTCAGACATATTTCAAATAATCAAACTAACTACAACATGGATAAAATAATAGAGCTATGAATCAATACTAATCGTATCTTAAAATACATGTTATTATAGCATCCTAGTAATCTTAATATTTGATATCCCAGTAAATAGTCTCCAGGAGAGGCCTTTTTTAGTTGTCATCGACCACTCAGCATACATTTATGATCTATAGCTCAAACCAGGGCTATAAAGAGGAACAAAATACAGTCCCCTCCCCTGCAGTACCCCAAGTCTGAATGGGGAAGAGGGGTGTGGGAAGCTCTAACCATGTTTCTAAGAGTCACAGCAGCAACTCTCTGGAACTACATCTGCCTGGCGAGATGACATAAAACAGACTCATGGAAGCCACAGAAATGGGCCTATCCTAGAAGATTAATCTTGACAATGACAAAAACACTAATTTGAATTATTCATCATAGAAAGCTGTATCCACAGAGCTATTTAGAGATGCAATGGCCTAAAATACAAAAAGTTATTTTTCTCATCTTGTAGGGAAAGTAGATGTAGAAATTGTTGGCTGACAGGTCTTTTTTGGTCGTATGTCTCCTAGACAGTTTAATTCCTGCAACTCAGCTTATTTTAGATGCAAAAATAAAATAGAACTTAGGAAGATGATTTTTCAGAGACTTAAACCAACTCTCTTAATAATGTATGAGATACGTATTTACATTGAGAACTGCAAAACAGCATACAGAATAGGATTTTGTATCTGTCTTATTATGCCTTGGCCTCTATTTTTCCCCCATTCACTTCCTAAATTGCCAACAAAGACATTTAAATACAAAAAAAGAAAGCAATTCTAGGAGATAATATGCTTAGATATTAACTGCTGAGTATATAGTGCTTGCTCTAGACCTAGAACTGAAAGTGAAAGTCCCTGTCTGGGAGGACCTTGCACCCCACTGTATATCTTGCTGAAGGTGAATTTATATATTTCTAATATTTGTATTTCAAAGTTGTAACATCATGTCTCCACAGCACTGTGTCATTTTCAACATATTTAGATTTTATTGATGCCTTTGGAAATTTATTACATTTTTGAAATTCTCACTTTTTATGAATCTGCTGCCGTTCATTTTGTAGCCCTATAAATGATTAATTTCTATTCAAGGGATGATAAGTCCTAACTACAGCAACATACAAAATAGAAACAATACACGTACTCACATAAAGTAGCAAAGAAGCACAAAAACAAGATAAAGAAAAATACTGACACTCAAAAACTTCTCAAAAAGAACAATAGTAAATTAAACTTACTCAATTTCAGTCATGAAATTAAAAATGCAAAGAGGAGCGTGATCAAACACAGCAAATTGTTAACACAAAGAGACATCATTCATGAGAATGCAGTGTGTGTTCTGGCAATGTCCCACGGATGATGGGCCCACACCCCAGCAGGGAATCCACCCCATGTGTTTCAGCCACTCACTTGCTGTGAAACCCATTCTCAAAGATTTCTTCAAGATGATGAGTTTTAACCTCTATTATGTCAACTCTAGCATTCAAAACAAAAACCAGAAAAATTTTGAAATATGTAGTAGTAATTGCATTGACCTCTCGGTGGTGTTATTTATTAGCATGGGTGATAATACCTTCTACCTTTGAGCTCAATGTCTTCAAAGTCATCAAAATGCCATCTCCTATGATAATGCAAGGAGAGCTTCAAAATAATCTCAAAAGGCAACACTATCTACATTAGTTTTCTGAAATTCTGGGGACCTGCTATCAGAAAAATGGCTTTAAATGAGATTTTTGTGTTGGCTTGGTTTTCGTTTTTCTTTTAAACATATTTAAGCAATCACTGTATGTCTGTCACTGTGTCAGGTTTTAGGGGTTAAGCAGTAGCTAGATTTTGCTGATGTTGTTGTTTTTCTGTTTTATTTTTGAGGAAATATTTGAGACAGCCATATCCTGCAAAATGATGTTCTCAGGGAACCAGAAGAATTTTTCTGTATCTCTGTCTATTGGAGGATCATCAACCTAACCCGAAATTACTAAACAGTCATATTTCTGATTTCTAGGGCTCTTTGTAAAGTTAAGTAAACCCAATGTTCACCTTAACATCAGTGGGAAGGACCACTGTAGAGCTGTTATTTTTGGTTATGGCTGAAAACTAAATAATGGCTGCACCTTGATCTTAAATATCAATTTGACTTTTATTGTGAATAGCTTTTTTCCCCCAAAAAAATAGTTCCTGGGAAATTCAGAGGTATTTGGAAAGCCATTATTCTGCAGCATTCCCACCACGTAGCACACTGTTAGGTACAGACAGGTGATGAATAACTGCTGGCTGATGAAGTTGCTTGCATAATTAATTCTTTATACAGTTGTCTAAAGTCACTTCGATAGTTATGTGTGCAGGGAGACCATCCTTTAATTACCTCTGAAAAATGTGACATTTTTCACATTATCTCATTAGATGCATCAAAATAACACCCAGAGGACTATGTGGCAAATATTACTTACAGGAAAGGTCTTTAACTTTTATCACCTTTCTCCCACCCCCATAATCAATTCAACTCACACTTTGAAATAACCGAAGACTTGGAATGATTTCAGAGATGTAATCCAAGAGATCAGTTTAGAAGATAACATGCTTCGATGCAAAAATGTCCTTATTAAGCCCATAATAGCTTTTTCTGAACATAAAACTGAAAAGGAAAGTTAATTTACATCTTTCTAATGTTTCTTAAAAGTCATCATTATATCCATTCTTAACAGACTTATCTGTGTTTTTAAAGTTGATATTTTTGGAAATCGATCCTATTATTTTAATGCTTTGAGCCCTATTACATTTAATAACCCCAACAATTGACAGTTTTTACAGTTGGTACAGAGCATAAAACGTAATGGAAATAATGTACATGTTTATGGAAAGTAATACAGAATCACACATACAGAATCACACATACATCATTAAAAACAATGCCGCGAGCAGACCACGAGCGTTCAGATAATACTGGAATCAGTAGAAGGGCAGATGAAGCTGAATGTAGATGACAATCATCACAAACATGAGAGCGCAGATGTTGCTGGAACTCTCTATAAGAAGGTAAAAATTCTTTGCTGAGTTATGACAGGACCTCAAAAATCTAGAACAAATGGCCAAATCTGTCAGAGCGACGTGGCCGCAGACTTATAATAAAGCTTTGCTTATGAGCCCAAAAGAAAATAAGACTTCCCTGCTGCGAGATTAAACACCAAAGAAAGCAGAGGCCGATTGCATTGAAAAACAGTTGAAGACTCAGTATACTCATGGCCATTATCTAGATAAGTGTGCTGATTGGTTTATGAAAGCGAATGAGGACACGCGTGTCATCCCAGACGACTTGAAACGGCTGCTCGGACACTGTGGCCCTGAGGCGCCAAGCCAAGCGGGGCTGTGTGCACGGAGCAGCGGGGCCGCACTGAGCAACGCAGCCCCGAGCTCTGCTCCGGTGGGTACAGCGGGCCTGCACTCCTGTTCTCCTGAGAAGGTGCGTGGACATCCTACACGCAGAATGGGATCCCAGAGATACCACTGGAAAAGAAACTTTTCATCTGCTTTTGCCACAACAGCACCTAGTCTAAGGCCCTCTACCCAGAGCTCTTGGGTACTTGAAATGTAACCATGATGCCCCTTAGAGGGTCCCAGCTGCCGTTGTGACGGTGTAGTTTCCTTTCACCACACTAATGTTATAGCTATGTTATCATCTCCATCCATATGATTATTTACGTAGATGTCAACCTGCCTTACCTGAGAATCTACTGAAGGGAATAAGCAAAGCAATTAAAAAAACAAGGATCCAAAAGCAAACCTAAGACATCCATGAAAGCAACCCACGAAAGAGCAAAGGTAGCGTGTCTAACGTGGCACTGAGAAAGGATTTCTGCATCTTTGAGTTCTTTCTACGTGAACGTTCCATATTAGAAATCCTTCAAACAGTGGTCAAATGAGAGATTTTTTTTTTTTAAATAATAGCACTTCAAGAATTGATTTTCTTTCTTTCTTTCCTTTTTTCTTCCATGAGACTTTGTATTTTTCAATTCCATGTGACATACGATATTATATTCATTTCAGGTGTACAGCACAGTGATGAGTCAGTTATATACCTTCCTAAATCCTCACTCCGATACATCTGGTTCCCCTCTGACACCACACATAGTTATTACAATGTTACTGACTGCATGCCCTATGCTGCTCTTTACGTCCCTGTGACTATTCTGTGACTATGAATTTGTACTTCTTGATTTCTTCCCCCTTTTTTACACACCCCTTCAGCTCTCCTCCCATCACCCCAACAGATCCAGTACCCATGTGACACCAAAGTTACTGTGACCTTATTGACTATATTCCCAAATTACAGCAGTACATATGAGGTCTGTCAGGAAAAAAACCAAAGGAGCAATTTTGTTGCCTCTTTCCAGACAGAAGTTTAGTGTCATTGAGGAAATAAAACTAATCTTAACTAAAACTACACTGTACCATGTTAAGTAAAACATGCATAATGCTAAATAGATCTGCCTTAATGAAAATTCTAGAAAGAAATATTGATGTCAACATAGTTTTAAACTCAAGATATGTGTTTGAATTGCATACGACATAAATGAACAGGAAGACCCCTTACATACAATTTCTATCTAATAAAAATTTTATTGTGATTTCTTATAATTAGCAATATTGCTCACAGAAAAAGGTGGAATAAGAATGTCACCTGTCCTAAAATGCACTAATAAAATCACATTTTGAAATTAATCATAGGACTTGATTATGTTATATATTTGGTTCTAATTAATGGTTAATCTTTTACTAGAGTGAATAATGTTCATTTAGTCTTTATGTTTTCTTTTCTAATTATGTTTAACATTTCTTGTTTCATTCTTTGATATTAATATTTATTTACTCAAATATTAACAGAATTCTATAAACATGCCTTTTTAAATGTTTTGTCCCAAATTTACCTATTGTTAGCTATGAGCAAGCAGTAAATTGTAGATGCTTTTTTATATCAGTGTCACTTGGTACCACTCTCAGAAATGACATTTGTAATTGATTAATTAGAACTCTTACCAACTACGTAAGTGTAGTTCTTTTATTCCCATTATATTGACAGGTGAGAACTTAGTTGTGTCTTTCATGACTTGTATGAAGCAGTTTTAAAGTCTTTTCTTGTTAACATCTGATGTGGTTGTTTTTTATACTGACAAAATAGTTTGAACAGAGGATTTTGATAAAAATTAACTGAAAACATTAGAAAATGCTGAGTGTTTAAGTCAACTTTTAAAAGACAAAATAATCTGTGACTAATAGGCTGAAGGTTGCTGATGTTTACCATCTTTGAATATTAACTTTTCCCAATAGGTAATCACAAACTTGGACACTCATTCAAGACAGTCTTCCAAAATACGTTCACAAATGTTTCATTCTATTATAATTTTAGTGATCCTCTGTCTAAAGTTTCTGGAAAGGAATTAAAATTCCAATTCCCATTGGATCTAGTCCAAGTGCATCATAACGGAATAATTTACGAACTTCCTGTAAGATTAGCAAGGGTCCAGGTGGGACTGGTGGGAACCACTCTGAAAACTGCACTGACCTGGTTTATTATTTACTATCAAATACCCTAAATTCCAGAGAAGATTTTGTTGCTGTAATAATATTAAAATACAGATCAGTCACCAATATTTAATATTTTAAAACTATGATAAACTTCAGCCTTCTGTACCCTAAGTGGTTATTTCACAGTTGTTTGAGTATTATTTCAGAGTTGCTTGGTATAGAGTTTTATTCATACCCCATTTGGGCAGAGTTTTAAATGGAAGACTCTCCACCTTCATTTACTAGATTCCTTCATGGCTGGCTTTTCTTACTCATTAGAGGTTTTTGGTTCATTAGCCTATTTCTTTGACAATTTAAATTTCTTAGTTCACAGGCCTTTATTTTCATCCTAATTATTTTCCATTTTCTAGCTACTCTTAAAGCTGCCTTCACAAGCTTAATTTGTGTGCTGTTGTTAGTGAGATTAGAACTTTTATCACTGAGTAGTAACTTTTTAGTCATGAACTTTAGGTTTTCCCATGAGATTGCAAGTAGTGAGGATAGATGTTTTAAGAGTGATGCATGCTAGGATACCTGCCTTTGTTTGCAAGTTAACATTTTAAACTAATTTTAGATGTATAATCATTTTTTAAAATAAAGTTAAAAAATAAAGTTATTGAGATTCTTTCCTCCTGCCTTTCTCTTCTCACAAAAACAAAACTCATTTGCCTCATTTCTCTATATCTTTACAGTAGGACTTCCTTTAAAAATAGACTTAAAGCATCTGGGCGTTAAGCTGTAGTTCAGTTTTTGCCAAATGCAGCCCCTACTGATTAAAAAATTGACTTACGTTTATATATCAAAATTGAAATAGAAATTTTAGCACATGTTGGTATAAGAAATTTGATTTGTCCTTAGGGAATCCAAATCTAACACCATCTTTAGAGTTAAATTATGCTCTATTTCAATTCTTTTACTCTAGTATTCTGTTTACAAGGGCCGTCCTGTAAAACTCCAGCCATAAATGCTTCTATTGTTCATATCACATGGCTGGATACTCTGCGGACAGCCCTCGTTTGTTAGTTAATTAAATTTAAATAACTTTGCAGGACGCTGCAAATTAATAGTCTATATTAACATATTTTTAGAAGGAAATGAACATTGGTGTTAAGCAGTGCACTATGGGACACACTGAATATTTGTTAGATTTTTAAATGTGTATAGTAATATTGCCATGAATGTTTTTTAAGAGTCTGATTATTTTAAATTGAAACGTAGTTTTTAGAAATCTGTTTAAATGCTTTTAGGTTACTTTTAAATAACAGGTTAAAACCACTGCATAAAATAATTATCATGCTAAAAACACACACACACACACACACACACACACACACTACAAGAAAAAAACCTTTTAAGGGTATATTAGGTTAGGAAAACCATGAAGTAAAAAGTCCAAGAAAATAAATTTGGGTAAAAATGTCTATACTATAAAACAAGTATATAAAAATGTAATTTGTATCCTGAGCTGTCTGTATACAAGTGACAGGCACAGGTAGACAATAAAAATGAGTGTATTAGTTATTGATTTGCAGTGAAATCAACTCTTACGTGTTCACGACTCTGGGTGATGAACACATAACACAACACATAGATGATGTATTGTAAAATTGTACACCTGGAACCTATGTAATTTTTACTAACCAATGTTACCCCCATAAATGTAACAATAAAAAGGGGGGGAGGAAGATTGTAGGTTTTAAGTTCTATTATTTCAATAAAACCAGAATGTAAGACAAAAAGCAAATGAAATTAAAACAATAGTACTATATATAAATGTCCACACCTTAGTTAAAGCAGAGGCATTGCAAGACTCTGCAACTAGAATATTTGTACTTCTATAAATTTTATTTATAGAAGTACAAATATTCTTAAAATAGCCAAACTTTTATTACAATGAGGCCACAGGGAAATTGCAAGGTAAGAGATTTCTTTAAGGCATATGGCCGATAGAGATTGAGTTCCAAATTAGCTATTGGAACTGTGGTCAGAGACCTGACATTGTTTTGCTTATCATTTTATTTCATGAACCTGGTCAAAAGTAGTTCAGGGTCCATCCTGGTCCTAGGTCTTTCATGCATTCAATAACCATGTGTTTAGATTATGAAAAATTGCAGTGAGCACAAGTAACAGGGATGACTGACTGAAATGTTTTCATTAAATGAAAATTTCTTCTTCACCATGGCTCGTTCTGCTTTGTGTTTTTGCAAGAACTTAACCGAGACTTTACACTCTTCTTCAAACTCACAGAATACCTATGGTAAACAATAAGATGTTTTTTGATCATATTTTTTGATTTCCCATCTGCACCTGCAAAACATAAATTCTTTTCTGAAAGGAAAATGGGAACGCTTTGGAAGGTTAATTTCCTCTGGGAAAAACAGGGTTTTTCAGAACAACTTTAATGTTTTTTATTTTTCTTTAATGTATAACTTGTGATTTAATTTTTATTCACATTGTATATTCATATTTGCATGATAAAGAGGTACTGTATCATTTTGAAACACCTTTTTATCATTTGAATTGCTGAAGGAAGAATACAAAGGGATAAAATAGAGTAAGAATTTTTAAATCTCATAATGGATCGACTTTCCCAATCCTCCAGCATTCAGCACTAATTAGTGATAGCAGACAACCATCTTCCTTGTGGAAAGTTTGGAATGACTATTTTATTACAACTTTCAGAGTTTCATGACACCTAAACAAATGTCATCACATTTTTTTTTATCGGCATCACCTCTGTAATGGAAGTTTGGACCGTTGATGGTAAGAATGATCATCAGAATTTTCCCCTAACAGAATCAGCATTAGCTGGGCTGTCATGTGATCTGAAATCTGCCCTCCCACTTTTGACCTAGCAGGTTTGTCCTGGGCACTGCCAGACACATGCTGAATCAATGCCATTGGTCAGGAGCAAAAAAATATTTAGCAGGGTAAGGATAATGTCCCTTCTGAAAGTGACAGGACAAATATGAAGCTCCAAAACGATCTTTTTCCTTGTGAGCCAGTTGATTTGCAAAACGTTCTGAGGATGTTTGAAGAGGTTGGTTATGTGGTGCAATGACCAGGGTCCTGGTCCATGCCCAGGCCTGGTTCTGTGATTTTTGTTATGCTGGACGAAGAGGGTCAAAGTGGAGAATTACATTACCATTCTGGGGGGCAATTTCCATGGGCCAGACCTCTGCACTTTACACACATCACCTTCGCACAGGATTTCCCATAAACATTGAGAAAGGTGTGATGACTGCATCTTTTTTTAGAGAAGGAAACCGAGTCATACTTGCTTAACTTAAGAGAGTCAAGTCAAATCCAGAGGATGAGAATTTAGAATCTCTTTGGATTTCTCAACAGTCTCAGTGGAAGACAGATAACAGGGGAGGGATATCTTCAAAATGTGGCAGGAAAAATATTTCTTACTTCAGATATGCTTGTATATGAGGCCAACCTATGAAAGAAGCCAAAATACGGATATTTTCAAACCAAAACGTTCTCAAAACAACAATAACAAAAACAAGAAAACATTGTGAAAGAGGCCATGTCTAACAAAATAATAAAGTGAAAATGCAAAAGAAAAAGGAAAACTCACAGGCTACAGAAAACAGGAGATGACAAATGATAGAGTAGAGCTTCTCCCACTCCCCTTGAATGTGAACTGGCCAGTGACTTTCTTGGGATACTGGGACAGGAGCAAAAGTGACACAAGCAAAAGCTTAAAATGCTTTTGTGTTAGAGCTTCCTTGTTACTGCTCTGGGGAGCCCTGCCACCTCCACTGTGTGGAAAAGCCTGGGCTTGCCCCACCCGATGATGAAGAGCACAGAGCACATTGCAGGGTCATGACCCCTAGTTATAACCCCAGAAGTGGAGGTCACCCGCTGAAGGCCATTCAGACCTAGGAGTGAATGAGTGCAACTTAGACAAGAAAAATAAATCACTTGGCCAAGTCCAGCCCAAACTGCTGATTCACAAAATTGTAAGTCAAATGAATGGTGGCTGTTTTAAGCAACTGAGTTTTAGGGTAGTTTATATGCTGTAACACATAACGGATCATGAAACTGGAGCTAGGTGTGGGATGATGCCAAAAAAATGTTAAACTATGTGGCACTGACACTGATATGAGCAACTGATAAAACAGTGAAGCAGTGGTTTGAAATTTGTAAAATTGGTGATCTGAGTGGTATACAGAAGTACAGAAACTGTACCTAATGAACTCCCGGATTTTCTAAGATCACCACACAGAATTGTAAAAGTATCATTTCATTTCTCTTATGATAAAGTGTGGGAAGAAGGAGAGACGTTGAAGAAAGAATTATTTAATTTTAAAGCAAAATTTAAAGGGAATTTAGAAGGCTTAGGACTTAAAAACTTTGTCACATTCCACTTCTCTGTGCAGTAAGAAATTCTTAATGGTAAGCTGACTAGATGTACCATTTTAAATAGGACAGAAGACAAAGGTATTGTTCTGCTTCAAACAGTATATATGGTCAGCTTACTGACACCTTGAATTTAGCCCAGTGAGACTAGGCTGGCTACACGTACCATTTGAAATGGGACAGTACCATAGTTTTCTGTCCTGTTTAGCAAGGTATGTCTGATCAGCCTACTAACGGTAAAGATCAATTCAAAAGTGTAGCCATAACGAAAATTGTTCAAAACTATATAAGTTGTGCAGTAGTGCCTAGAAATACTTTTGAAAGGGAATCCAAGAAACTTAAAGGCATGTTTTAAAGGTTTTATTCAAGCAAAAGAGCCCCAATTTTGCAGAATTGCTTCCAGACTCCCAAAATTGCAGTAGGAGAATGCAGGTCGAGATAGCTGCTCACATACAAACTGAGCCATTTTCCATAAGAAGGAAAGGACATTTCAGAGAAGGAACCAAAATCCCAAGAAGTTGTGTCAACAGCTCTAGAAAGCAACAAACAGATCAGGGAGCCATTCCCAGGATATGTTCAAGAGAACAGGCTGGGAGCCATTCCCAGAGAGCAGAACCAAGCTCTAAGGACTGTCTTCTGCCTATAGCGTGACGGATCTGACATATTGTCTGTAGGATTCCAGAATTCTTATGAACTAGAGACTGACTGCTTTTTTGATTGAGAGTGGCTATTATGATGTTATATCTATTCGGCATAAATGTAGGGAGTGTTGTGTTGGGAGACATACTTGTATATTTTGTCTTAGTTCATTGGCCTCTGGATATAGAAGACTCATATCCAATGAGATGCTGGGATCATGGACTTCAAATCTGATGACCTAATCAATTAAGAATTTTAAGGGATCTGGGATGAGGGACATTTTTTTGCATGTGAGAGCAATGTGAGTTACTGTGGCCAGAAGTCACAGGTAAATTGCAAAACTATCCGCAATGCTTTGTAGCTCCTCCCATCAAAGGTAACGTCTTGGCTGGCCTTGTGTCTTACTTTGGCTAACTGATCAGAAGTAAGCATCTACAAACAGAAAATTGAAAAGTGCATTGGAGAATCCTCTCTTGTTGCTTTTGGGACTGTGGGGAAAATGGAATGGCTCAGGCTCTCTCACCAAGCTTCTGCGGGAATGTTATGACTGGCACGGGTCCCAGGTGGCAGCCATTTTGTTGTTTACGCACCTTCTGAGCTGGCTTCTTGGCTGCCTGCCACTATTGTTCTCTGCTATGTAAGAGCATGGGACTCTCCAGGAGGAAGCTATGAGCTATGAGCTGTGACCCATTGCAAGAGAACTCCCAGACACCATGTTGTTGCTGCTCCACTTATGGCAGCTCTGCTTCTAGAATAAACGCTATGTGGAAGTTGCCCACAGCTCCTTGATTCTTCTTTGGTCTGCCCAGATCCAGTGTGAACCTCCCCGGCCTCTGTGGTTGGCAACACAGGGACCATGTGCAGAAGTTTGAACTGGCCAAATGGATAAACAGAAACACGTGCTCCAGTCACCACCTTTGCCTCAGCTGAGCAGTCAACAAACTCCTAGAAGCTGTGCCACAGCTACTGAAGATACTTATGTGAGAGAGCCCAGGCAGGACCCAGGGAAAAACACTCGGCAGAGCCCAGACCATGTTGCTAACCCACAGATCACAAGCTAAATAAATAACTGAGGTAGCTCCTTGCATAGAAGTGGCTGATAGACACCCCATGTGGCAGGGAATGCTGAACTATCCATTCTACATGGCAGAAAGTGTCCTGGTACCCACTCATTTCTCCTCCTTGTCCTTGCTGGCCACACTTTAATTCCGAGCTGTCCCAGTTTGGATGGGCATACATTTAAGTGTTACAATATACTGCATATTTATGCTGGAGCGTGTCTGCAAAGCACAGATGGTTCAACTACCTGAAAAAACAGCAGTGACATCATGAAAGATAGCTAAAAATTAAGAGGGCAAACTTATTGGAGAGACATGTCTAACTATTCTTCCCCCGTAAGGATATTTATGATTATTCCATTCCTCCAGCATCTGTTTTGTTTAAGTATCATTCATATCTGTGTGCAGTCATTTTGACACAAGGCTTGACTATGCCAGGGTCACAAAGTTAAATTAGTACCACAGCCAAGAGGTAACGGGGAGATGCTCATTCCACTCCTGGTCCCTACTGAGCTGGCTTCCAAGGGTTTTTTATTCAGGTTTGTCTCTCTTGGCCCCGTGAGTAGCGGTGACCTGCTCTGTAGGGACTCACCTCCCTGCTGCCTCCTGCTCTAACTATGGAGGCTCATGTTAGACTTGATTTCAGATCTGACTCACCAGGTGCGTGTCAGAGTAATCAAATGTACCATTCAATGTTTCGTAATAATTCAATGGGATGGTACTTAAGGAATACCTTAGGGCCTCGCGTGTATGCAACCCTCGGGGTTTTGATAGGTTTATGTGACCGACAGGCATATTACACCCCTGCTTTTGCTGTCATTGTGACCACGAAGGGTTTAGAAGGCTGAGGTGCCCCAGCGTGGTCCGTCGGGCTGGATGGCGATGGGAGGCCACATGTTTGTCGTCTTGTAGTCTATTCAGTCTGTGCTGTTTTGTGGCCTCATGGTGAGAACAGACGTGGCCTTGCAGCCACATCTCCTCTCTGAGCAGCCAGCCATCCACCTGGGGACAGGTCTGTCTGCTTAGCTGAGCTGGAGCCACCTCTGAGGTGGTATCACGGTTTAGAGACAATGAGGTTTCCCGAATGGAGCACAGGAGCAGGTCTCAGGAGACCTGGGCTTTCCTCTGGGTCCCAGCACTAATTTGCTGAGTGACCTTGGGCAAGCCCCTCCCTTTCCCTTCTTTCTGTTAGAAGAAAATGATCGCATGGCCAAATCTCACAAAGACGCAGTGCAGATGAATTTACAGTATCTGGAGCAATTTCAGATGGAAACACCAGAGGGATTACAATTAGTTTTATAATCTATAATTAAGTCTATAAATAGTGAGAGGTATGCGCACCTGAATTATACATTTAAACATGAGACTTCACTTTTTAAGAAGACCTTCCTGAGAAACACGAGGGCCAATGATTTGTCATATTTGCAGAGATGATGAATTGCAAACGATGAAGGTCGTAGCTGTAATACAACCTTAAACTTGGACTCTCCAGTGAGACAGCAAAGCTGGTGGTGGAGGAGACACTCCCCTCAAAGCCTCAAACACTAACACACAGTAGAAGGGAACCACGGGTACTTACAGAGTAAAATAAAGGCTTTGAATCTGAACTCAGTCCTGGACATGGGAGTTTCTGGGGGAACAATGAATTGTAGAGCCTTCCCAAAACATGCAGGACCCCTTTCTCTCGTGTCCTTCAGGTCCGCATTCCTCAACCCAGGCAGGCGGGCATGGGGGTGGGGTGGGGGTGCGGCAGAGTGGGGCGGGGCTCCCAACAGCAGCCCAGAACCCCCTCAGTCACTTCCTTCTTGGCCAGCGTACCCTCTAACCCTCTGAAAAGAGCTTTTCTGGTTTTTGTCGTTCCCCTTCCACTCCTCCAACCGAGCACACTCAGGACAGTAGAGTAGAACGTGGTATCGCGTGCAAGATGTAATCTTACCGCCTTTGGGGGAATGTCCAAACGCCCAGTCAAGGCGATGCACCTCCTGAGCAGTCGTGGAGACGCCCCCCCTGCTCAGCCAGTGCGAGGCGGGCAGAGGCACAGACCGTCCCCCGGGCTGTCCCCGCCGCTCCCGCTCCGGCCCGGCCCGGCCCGGCCTCCCCCACCAGGGCTTCCCGCGTGGTCGTCCGCCCACGCCCCTCTCCCCGCCCCTTCCTGGCCTGGGTGGCTCTCCGCGGGCCGCTGTGACTGCCCGCCAAGGACCGTGGGGCCCCCGTCCGTCTGCGCCGCGGGCCACCCCTTGTCCTCCCCCCCACCTTGGGCTTCTCCAAGGCCCTCGCCCTGCAGGGGACAGGTACCATTCCACACGCTGCGTCCACAAAGACCAGCGAAATGGCCCTGGGCGCTGTCTCTGGCTGACCCACTCCCCTCGCCCGCCCCCCCTTCCCTGGGCTGGGCCAGACGTGGGGACAGCGCCACCCAGCCTTCCCGCAGGTTGTCTCCGTCGCGATCACTGCTGGGGAACTGGTCGGCGGAGGTAGCTTCACTCCTAACAGACCTGGCCCCTCCCCGCACCCCCTTCCCGGGGTGGCTGCTGGCCGCAGGGGGAGCTTCGTGGCCTCCTGAGTCAGGATGGGGAGGGGCCCGGCCTCACGTGGGGTCTCGGGCTGGTCCCCTGGCCCTGACGGTGGTCCTGGCGGTCCTCCGGCCGGTCCCTGCTGAACGGGGTGGACGCGGTCTTCATGGCGGAGTCAGTCCTGCCTGCGTCTCCGCTCCAGCCCGGGCTGGTGTCACTCCCGGTGACTTCGCTCAGCCGGGCCACGGTCCTGGGGAGCCCAGAACCCCCGCTGCTGGGCAGGCCCCTCTCCAGCTCTGACTGCGTGAGGCCTGAGAGGCCTGTCCATCAGCCCTTGGACTCAGGGTCATGTACGTCGTGTTAAAATGAGCGCCTCTGAGAGTCCCCGGCCCTCATAACCATCCCTTCTCCCACAGGGAACAGTAAGTTCTGGTCTTT